>JAWPHD010002289.1:0-264690 GCA_037043455.1 Cyrtodaria siliqua
TAAACATTACACATGCCTATTCCTCTGAAGACATATGTTAGATGTATTTAATGACGTATTGGTGTACAAGAGCCTTTATTTGACAAAGCAAATAGTCGTGGTACACTGTTCTCCAAAGCTCTGGTTTCTGGAGAGGGTATACAAATTTGCTTTGGGAAATGTTAACTCTACTGCCATTGTCAAGCTTAAAATCAGGTTGGAAGGAAGAAAGACCTATCTTTACATTTGTGAAAGTCTGGTCATAGCTAACATTTATCCAGTCTGTAAATACATTGCAGTTCAGAACTTAAATCATGCACTGTTTTCGACCTTTGTTTGGTGAGGTGATTGACATTTTTGCACTATTATCATTTCTTCCTCTTGGCAGGAGATGCATGACATTTTGAATGGGAATAGCTTTCATAATCCTGTGTTTTCAAGCATTTTCCATGTTGCTCTTCGATATTGTTCTTACAGCATATACAACGCTGGCTGCTTTGTGGTGGATTTTTTTAACGGTTTCGGCACTGCTGTATTCTGTTTGGTCTGTGATAAAGTTCACGGATGTGTCTCTTTTCCGCTGGCTTCCTCTTCAGAATTGTTGAGGGAGAATTTCTGAAATACAAATAAATGATTTTATACATGGTTCACCCGAACTATATTCAGTTTGGTGATGTTTTCTTTTGCACTGATCTCATTTCTTTCTCTTTGCAGGAGATGCATGACGTTTTGAATATTAATAGCTTCATAATCGTGTGTTTCAAGCATCTTTTCATGTTGCTCTTACGGCATATACAAACTGGCTGCTTTGTGGTGGATTTTTAACGGTTTCGGCACAGCTGTATTCTGTTTGGCCTGTGATAAAATTCACGGCTCAGTTTTCGTCTTCAGAATTGTTGAGGAGAATTTCTGAAATACATTTAAATGATTTTAAACATGGTTCACCCGAACTATATTCAGTTTGGTGATATTTCTTTTGCACTAATCTCATTTCTTTCTCTTTGCAGGAGATGCATGACGTTTTGAATATTGATAGCTTTCATAATCGTGTGTTTCAAGCATCTTTTCATGTTGCTCTTACAGCATATACAAACTGGCTGCTTTGTGGTGATTGTTTAACGTTTTTGGCACTGCTGTATTCTGTTTGGTCTGTGATAACGTTCACGGATGTGTCTCTTTTCTTCTGTTTTCGTCTTCGGCATTGTTGAGGAATAATTTCTGAAATACATTTAAATGATTTTAAACATGGATGACTGGAACTATATGCATTTTCATGGGAGTATGGTATCAAGGATCTTATTGAAAGGTTTACCTGATTTACATGTATTATTCCTAGTGACTGTATCGCAGATCGGCCAAGAACTGCTTGTGATGATCCGTTCACAACATATATGTTCTGAACACTATCTTTACAATTTGATTCCATTGCTTCACTCTAATTTTCCTATAAAATCATAGTTTAAATTAATGTCTACTTATGTCATGTTTGTGTCAATGAGTTCTGACACTCAAAGCATTGGAACCAATATGAGTTCTCTGGTAGCCACAATTAATTCCTTTTTGTTTGTTTTTTGTTTTGTTTTATTCCAGTAATTTATTTCACTAGATATTTACTTGAAATTACACCATGTTATTTTATTGATGGAAGACAACACATATTTCTCTATACTATAACAGTGCTAATACTAAGACAGATTATAATGTGGTGGTCACTGTTTGAAAGCCATAAAGTATCGTCCGTCTGAGAGAGCTTAAGGTGCATGTAGCACTCTCAGGTAGGTAATAATTGATGACTGGTTGGTCAGTTTCCTGTATGGTGGGAGTGTATAAACATATTCGATTACATTACATCTTCCTACCTGTAAACCCTTGTCAAAATGTCACGATGACATGAGCCTGCGATGGCCAGGGAAGTACATTGATAACTATATATATTTTAAATCATTGAGTGATATCTGGGTTGGTCTTGTCACTGAATATCTTTCTGCAGTTATATATTTTTCTACTTCTTCCACAGTTGTGTTTCCAAATTACAAAATAAACAAGTTACCTACAGAAATTCTTGTAAGTTGTATCATGATTTACAACAGAGACCTAAATTCTCCTCTGAAAGACTTGTATCCGGAGGCCCAAGAGGACTTGAATCACTCATCCTAATTCATTTCAATATCTAACAAATATTGTACTAAAAGAAGCCCTAGCGCGCTACTTCAAAGGTTGGGTGAGATCTCGCCCCCGTTTTATAAAACACTCAATTTCTTAAATGCTTCACCATAAATTACACTTTTCAAATAAATGTGATTTTACTCCATTTTCTTATACATCTAATATTTCTGCACTACGTGCACACATAATTGTCTACATTGAATGCTTAGGTGAACAAAGTGAACGATTTTAATATTTAAGACTTATTGTAAGATGTTTAATAAAACAGGTTCCTGGTAAATAAAGTTGCTATGATAAAAACAAGTTCAAAATTCGGTATGACATTTAACAGCAGATAACTCTCATTTATAAGTTGAGTTGGATTCAAACCCGCAACCGTGAGATGGTTTCAAACGCAATGTCTTTACCATCCCTGCCATGGAAGCAGGAAGCAGGACTTATCTTTACATTTGTAAAAGCCTGGTCATACCTAACATTTGATTAATGTACAGAATCATCAAAATAACTATCCTCTTAGGTAAAACATTGCACTTCAGAACTTAACTCATCAAACATTAGAACCATGTTAAATACGCATAATCCGCCGCAAAAGGAGGTGCTACTATTTGATGTTGTTCTTAACATTTTTAAACATAACTTCGCTTGATGTAATGTTTATGGAAAGATGAATTTCTGGAAAGGCATTGGAAGAAAAAACATTTCATATGATGAGCTATAATATTTATAAAGAGTTGCAAGTTGCTGAAAATTTGTCAAAATCAGAAAAATGAAAAACTGGTGGTCGAGCTTGTTTCTAAACCAGCGAAGTAGATTCTTTATTACTAAAAAAAAAAAAAAATATAAAAACCCAGGCCTGGCCAAAACATTGTTACGTTCTTTTTTTCACAACCCATGTGACCTTTATGTAAATTATTTAACATGTCTCAGCGTAAATATGAAGGTATTACTATATTTTCACCTTCCATAATTAGTTCATATGCATATGAAAGTTCATCTCAGAACTGAAATATTCCTTTATCTCATTATTGCACCGACTTGATTTCCGGCCAACCATCTTGTATGGTATGGTGTTGCGTAATATTTGCAATTTTTGTCATTCAAAGTTTTTTTCCTGACTTTGAAAATCTTGTTTCTGCGATTGGCAGATCACTAACTACTTGACGTATGTAGCATATCTTCTATGTGAAGTTGACTTTCTGTGTTTGTATGTCAGTTTGAAATCGTACTTTTCTCACTGCAGATCCCTTTGGAGGGGTAGGCAGAGGGGTAAAATGTATTTTAAAGCAAAGAAACCCACTGCAAATTGATTAAAAATAAATATAAAGATGTAAAATGCATACATTTTAGTATTATTTTTCATTTGCAGTGATTTTCTTTGCTTTAAAAGACATTTTATCAATATGCCATATATGGTAAAACGGCGCGATGACGTCATCATTCAAAGATGGCCGCCTCCATTTATGTTCTTTGCAAATTTTCAAGAAGTCATATCTCCTTTATTTTTCATGGCATTTTGATAATTCTTTCAGCTTTTTTCAAGTTTTTTAGAACCCTTTAAGATAAACTGTGTTTTAGAATATTGCATCAACCCCTTTAATGCATTTTGCATATTTTTCAGTTGTCTCTTCGATTTTTCATCTGCCTTGCAAATTAACAGAGCCTTGTCTCGCGTTAATTTATCTTCGCGTAACAAGCTTTCCAAATTCACATTTTAATGCCATATTACAAATTGATCTGTTGTTTCACCTTGCAATTGATTTCTTGTATTAAAACGATGTATCTCCAATGTAATATCCTTAAAGTTTCACTGACACCCTTTAACATGCATATTGTTATATATTTTTATATTTAAATCAATAAAGTGAATTAAATGGTAAAAAAACTAAAAAAAAAAATCTTTGAAAAAGAAATACTTGTAAAAACAACAGGTATATTTCCCTTCAAGATGGAGTTACCTCCCCTTCATGTTAATTTTGCCCTATAGATGGCGCTCCACGCTGATGACGTAAATTCTGCCATGCGGAATTTTCCCTGTTGAGGTACAGATACGATTTATCATAGACCTACATGGATTTATCATATAACTATTCTGACACAAATAACATGGAGCAAGAATTACTGGACAATGTGATAGAGAAAAAGTTCGTTGTACAGCCGTACATGTATGAGCCACGGCCTGTTGCAAATCAGCAAGCTTATCAGTCTGAATCTAAAAGTGATGACCGACTTCGACGCTTTGCCTGATTGCAGAGCGAATCGGACATACCGACTGGTAACTATATTTTGTATTCGCGTATGATAATTACGTATTGTTTGCTAATCCATTTAAGTATGACAGGGACATGAGTAAGTCTAATTACGTTGTCTGTTCTGTAAAACGAAAACGTTCGATGACTGTCTTACCCCGCCAACCCACCAACGTGACGATGCATCGTACATTTCGTTCTTGTTCATTGCCGGCATATTGTCAAGGTTTATATGTTTTTCTGTAGAGTAGCATTAGTTTAAATAACTGGTAGGCCTAACGTATATGAAAAAGAGTCGAATCGCAATCTCTAGATGTTATGTCTTCTGTGACAATCGATTGTTCTCCACCCACTAAAGTCACGACGCATCGCCCTTTTTGTTGAGTTGCCATGGCTGACTTTTTGGAATAGTGTATACCGTATATGTATATAGCGGTATGACTAGATATAGAAAAGGGCCATTTTACTGAAAAGGACAGAAAATGGTTGGGCGGTACAGAAAAGGGCCGATTAAATGCACAATTTTAACTTTTCTAGATTAAAAAGTTAATTAAAACGTTTATTAGTGATAATAAACACGATTGACAGTGAAAAAAAATTAAAAAAATATATTTTTGATGTTAATATCATTAATATATGTTCACATGCTAATGCTACTGGACAGAAAAGGGTTTGTGCGGCACAGAAAAGGGCCGATTAAATGCACAATTTTAACTTTTCTTGATTAAAAAGTTATTTAAAACGTTTATTAGTGATAATAAACCCTTTTCTGTCCTTTTCGCAGTAGCGAACATGTGAAGATATATTAATGATATTAACATCAAATTTTATTATTATTTTTTTTTTTTCACTGTCAATCGTGTTTATTATCACTAATAAACGTTTTAAATAACTTTTTAATCAAGAAAAGTTAAAATTGTGCATTTAATCGGCCCTTTTCTGTGCCGCACAAACCCTTTTCTGTCCAGTAGCATTAGCATGCGAACATATATTAATGATATTAACTTCAAAAATATTTTTTTTTAATTTTTTTCACTGTCAATCGTGTTTATTATCACTAATAAACGTTTTAATTAACTTTTTAATCTAGAAAAGTTAAAATTGTGCATTTAATCGGCCCTTTTCTGTACCGCCCAACCCTTTTCTGTCCTTTTCAGTAAAATGGCCCTTTTCTATATCTAGTCATACCCTGTATATAGTGCATTTTCTGAATATGTAGTTTTTAACGGATGGAACGCTTTACCGTTGTAAGCAATGTAGTCCCTTTAACTGCTTCAAATACAACAATTTGATAAGGTGACTGACATGAACGTTATGTATACCGAGTAATATAACTACTGATTGTGAAATAATGAAATAATTGTAATTGTATACAGTATAAAAATTTCTTTTTTGTAGGTTTATCCAAGGATTTGTACAAATCCTTGGTTTATCGAAATAGTATGCGCATTAATATCATATGCCCAAATTGGATATACCGAATAATATAACTACTGGTTGTAAGTAATTGTCATTGTATACAGAATATACGTGTCTTTTTTGAAAAACGAACTGAAATACTATGCGCAATAATACACGCATGATGGCGTGACGTCACGCGCACTTCATCCGGGTAATCGCCAGCGGATTTTGTAAACATGGCCGAAGGTAAGGCGAAAGTCAATTCAACAATCACTCAATCCAGAGTTTTTGTAGCTATATAACCAGATATTGATGAGAGTCTGATTCCTAGGGAATCATTACGAGGGAAACTGCTCGAAACTTTAACCAAGATTGAACTTGTTCGTTGGTTAAAGTGTAGGAAAGGAGCCAGCCTATCGGGCAAGAAAGACAAATCGGGCAAGAAAGACAAACTCGTAAAAAGGTAAACAGTTGACTCCGATTGTTTTAGTCTGTATATTTGACATCGCATAATCCAGTAACTTAAACCATCTCGGTAAATAGTTGGAAGTCAAATTTCTTGTTGACACAATAGCGTTATATTAACACAATGAACCCGGAAAAATAATGTTCGCATATTAAATGATGGGTGGGTGGGGTAATGCAGATAATGAATTATTTTTGAAGTATCGTCTTTCTATCTATTTTCGACCACCATGTGATTTCGACCGATGGCGGAAAGTACGTCTGCGCACGTTCATTATGCAAATTTCGTCATAATTTTTTATGATCGTCTGCTAAATGAATTCATATTTTTTCATTGTAGAGATGTTGAGATTTGATCATATTTTCAGTAGGTGATACAATTTGTGTTACTCGGTTTTTATCCTTCGACTCTATAGTAAAATAAAAATCTTTGGCAGCGTAAAGTGATGGTAATTTTCAACAGTGGAGGCTGAAACAAAGTCAGTTTCGTGCACGTTTTCCAAATATCGTTCAACAGGGGAAAGATTCTCAGATTCTGATAAAAATCTACTTTTTATTTTTGTTTGTATGGTGTTTTACTTCTTTGTCAACACATGTAAGGCAGTGTTTTCCCCAGGAATTTATCAAGGCATGTCGCTTTTATCATAGAAAATATGCTTCTGAGTGTATCCTGACCCCTATATCAGGTATGGGTAGTTTGTTAGAGAGACACTTGCTTTATATAAGAAATGGGCTAGAGATTCCATATATTGTGTGTTTTACTTATTTAAGCCAAACAAAAACGAAATAATGAAAATGTGTTACATGTCTTTTTGAAATTAAGGCATGTTGCAAAAGCATTTTGGCTCAGAAGGCATGTTAAATGTGACATGCCTTAATAGCCTGGGGAGAACGCTGTTAAAGGTTATACTACGCCTTGCAAAACAGGTTAGAGTTTCCCCATTTTGCGGCGAATCAACAGTTTGTCCATGTTGTACTGTAAATTTAAAAACCTTTAACCTCGTCAAGAAAATAGAAACTGTTCAATCTTGGCGACTCTCAGGACCTTCAGTCCTTTGATTATTGTTTATTGCCGAAGTATGTGTCTCTGTGTTGTGTTTTTTTTTTGGCATATAGTACCTCACGAGTTTGAGTGCATACAGCAGCCGTACAATTCGATCATACTGGATTGTATCTAAATGAGTTTATTATTGTAATACGGTTAACGAGTGTCCGGATTTTATAAAATGAAACTTTAATAATGACACTTGGTAAATAATATCACTCATGTTTGAGTGCATACAGCAGTCATACAATTCGATCATAATGATTCTAAATGAGTTAATTATTGTAATACGTTTAACGAGTGTCCGGAGTTTATAAAACGACAATTGGTGGATACTACAGGTTTTATTTAGGATTGATGCAAATGAAGTGGAGATTGCAAATGAGCTCTAGGATACTACACAACGCTTCCAATACTCACTTGACTTCTAGACAAAGGGAAATAATTTTGACATATCTCAGGAAACAGTGGGGATTATCGGGAATAAATTACTCTAAATTCCACAAATCGATATAAAGTATGCGCTTTTTGATACTCTGGGTTATTTTTTATGTTAATTGACTTCCCGAGAACCCACGTTCGTCCGTTTGTAGAATGTAGCGCACCAAAAATGTGTTATTGTTGTATTAATGCCCAACAATTTTAAAGGGACATGTTCTTCAATTAAAGAAAGATTCATGATTTCGATTTAGTTGGGTACAATTTAGCTCTTCAACTTGTCAGATTTAAAGGTACTTAGTCTAGGATTTAAATGAAAAAAGGAAGCGTATGTTCATAACAATGATGATTTTACTACATACTAGAACCGAACTCAGTTGTGGTGGTCTGTGATGGTGATTGTTGACTTGTTTTGGTTAATGACGGCCATTTCGGATTGCCACAACTTATTAACGACCGAGTTAAATTGCGACCCCGAGATGGGAGTCTATAAGAGAATCAGGGCGGAGTTCTAGGACTCCGTCTATTGAACAAACATTCTGTCCGGAATGTATATACACTATATATGAAATTTCATGAAACTTTAAAGTATTGTTCACCCCTAACATCATAGTAACATGTCTTAACCACAAAGGAAGGTCGTTAAATAGTACTGGGTGTCCAAACACATTCTTATTACAGATAATAGTACTGGGTGTCCAAACACATTCTTATTACAGATAATCGGGAATAATGCGGGTGTCCAAACACGTTTTTATTACAGATAGTAGTAATCGGTGTCCAAACACGTTCTTATTATAGATAATAGTTCTGGGTGTCCAAACACATTCTTATTACAGATACTATAGTGTTGGGTGTCAAAACACATTCTTATTACAGATAGTAGTACTGGGTGTCCAAACACGTTCTTATTACAGATAATAGTGCTGAGTGTCCAAACCTGTTCTTATTACAGATAATAGTACTGGGTGTCCAAACGCGTTCTTATTACAGATAATAGTACCGGGTGTCAAAACACATTCTTATTACAGATAATAGTACTGGGTGTCCAAACACGTTCTTATTACTGATAATAGTACTTGGTGTCAAAACACATTCTTATTACAGATAATAGTACTGGGTGTCCAAACACGTTCTTATTACTGATAATAGTCCTGGGTGTCCAAACGTTCTTATTACAGATAATAGTACTGGGTGTCCAAACACATTCTTATTACAGGTAATAGTACTGGGTGTCCAAACACATTCTTATTACAGATAATAGTACTGGGTGTCCAAACACATTCTTATTACAGATAATAGTACTGGGTGTCCAAACACATTCTTATTACAGATACTATAGTGTTGGGTGTCAAAACACATTCTTATTACAGATAGTAGTACTGGGTGTCCAAACACATTCTTATTACAGATACTATAGTGTTGGGTGTCAAAACACATTCTTATTACAGATAGTAGTACTGGGTGTCCAAACACGTTCTTATTACAGATAACAGTACTGGGTGTCCAAACACATTCTTATTACAGGTAATAGTACTAGGTGTCAAAACACATTCTTATTACATATAATAGTACTGGGTGTCCAAACACATTCTGATTACAGATAATAGTACTGGGTGTCCAATCACGTTCTTATTACATATAATAGTACTGGGTGTCAAAACACATTCTTATTACAGATAATAGTACTGGGTGTCCAAACACATTCTTATTACAGGTAATAGTACTTGGTGTCCAAACACATTCTTATTACAGGTAATAGTACTGCGTGTCCAAACACGTTCTGATTACAGATAATAATACTGGGTGTCCAAACACGTTCTTATTACATATAATAGTATTGGGTGTCCAAACACGTTCTTATTACTGATAATAGTACTGGGCGTCCAAACACGTTCTTATTACAGATAATAGTACTGGGTGTCCAAACACAATTACAGATAATAGTACTTGGTGTCCAAACACATTCTTATTACAGATAATAGTACTGGGTGTCCAAACACGTTCTTATTACTGATAATAGTACTGGGTGTCAAAACACATTCTTATTACAGATAATAGTACTGGGTGTCCAAACACAATTACAGATAATAGTACTTGGTGTCCAAACACATTCTTATTACAGATAATAGTACTGGGTGTCCAAACACGTTCTTATTACTGATAATAGTACTGGGTGTCAAAACACATTCTTATTACAGATAATAGTACTGGGTGTCCAAACACGTTCTTATTACAGATAACAGTACTGGGTGTCCAAACACGTTCTTATTACTGATAATCGTACTGGGTGTCCAAACACGTTCTTATTACTGATAATAGTACTGGGTGTCCAAACACAATTACAGATACTAGTACTGCGTGTCCAAACACGTTCTGATTACAGATAATTGTACTGGGTGTCCAAATACATTCTTATTACAGATAATAGTACTGGGTGTTCAAACACATTCTTATTACAGATAATCGGGAATAAATGCGGGTGTCCAAACACGTTTTTATTACAGATAATAGTAATCGGTGTCCAAACACGTTCTTATTATAGATAATAGTACTGGGTGTCCAAACATGTTCTTATTACAGATAATAGTCCTGGGTGTCCAAACATGTTCTTATTACAGATAATAGTATTGAGTGTCCAAACATGTTCTTATCACAGATAATAGTACTGGGTGTCTTAACACAATTACAGATAATAGTACTTGGTGTCCAAACACGTTCTTATTACAGATAATAGTACTAGGTGTCCAAACATGTTCTTATTACAGATAATAGTACTGGGTGTCCAAACACGTTCTTATTACAGATAATAGTACTGGGTGTCTTAACACAATTACAGATAATAGTACTTGGTGTCCAAACACGTTCTTATTACTGATAATAGTACTGGGTGTCAAAACACATTCTTATTACAGATAATAGTACTGAGTGTCCAAACACAATTACAGATAATAGTACTGGGTGTCCAAACACATTCTTATTACAGATAATAGTACTGGGTGTCCGAACGCGTTCTTATTACAGATAATACTACTGGATGTCCAAACACGTTCTTATTACAGATAACAGTACTAGGTGTCCAAACACGTTCTTATTACTGATAATAGTACTGGGTGTCCAAACACAATTACAGATACTAGTACTGCGTGTCCAAACACGTTCTGATTACAGATAATTGTACTGGGTGTTCAAATACATTCTTATTACAGATAATAGTACTGGGTGTTCAAACACATTCTTATTACAGATAATCGGGAATAAATGCGGGTGTCCAAACACGTTTTTATTACAGATAATAGTAATCGGTGTCCAAACACGTTCTTATTATAGATAATAGTACTGGGTGTCCAAACACATTCTTATTACAGATACTAGTACTAGGTGTCAAAACACATTCTCATTACATATAATAGTACTGGGTGTCCAAACACATTCTGATTACAGATAATAGTACTGGGTGTCCAATCACGTTCTTATTACATATAATAGTACTGGGTGTCCAAACACGTTCTTATTACTGATAATAGTACCGGGTGTCAGAACACAATCTCATTACAGATAATAGTACTGCGTGTCCAAACACGTTCTGATTACAGATAATAGTACTGGGTGTCCAAACACGTTCTTATTACATATAATAGTATTGGGTGTCCAAACACGTTCTTATTACTGATAATAGTACTGGGTGTCCAAACACGTTCTTATTACAGATAATAGTACTGGGTGTCCAAACACAATTACAGATAATAGTACTTGGTGTCCAAACACATTCTTATTACAGATAATAGTACTGGGTGTCCAAACACGTTCTTATTACTGATAATAGTCCTGGGTGTCCAAACGCATTCTTATTACAGATAATAGTACTGGGTGTCCAAACACGTTCTTATTACTGATAATAGTACTGGGTGTCAAAACACATTCTTATTACAGATAATAGTACTGGGTGTCCAAACACGTTCTTATTACTGATAATAGTCCTGGGTGTCCAAACGTTCTTATTACAGATAATAGTACTGGGTGTCCAAACACGTTCTTATTACTGATAATAGTACTGGGTGTCAAAACACATTCTTATTACAGATAATAGTACTGGGTGTCCAAACACGTTCTTATTACTGATAATAGTCCTGGGTGTCCAAACGTTCTTATTACAGATAATAGTACTGGGTGTCAAAACACGTTCTTATTACAGGAAATAATACTTACTCTGAATAAGCTGACCAGATACTGAGCTTTTGAAAAGTAACAGTTGTTTTTGTTTAAGAAAAAAATGAAAATGGTAAGAATATTTGTGTCTTTTGTAAGAAGCAGCAATACAGTATTTTACGACTTAAATACATGTCACCTCATCCGAATATACTGTGCAATGATTTTTTTTAAAGTACAGTATAAATAATAATAAAAACAATGACATCAATTTTACCAATTTTTTTTTATTCTTGAACTCTTGTAATTATTCTGTATTCTTTACGCGTTTATATGTTGTTGCTGTTAAACTAGTACTATTATATTTAGTACCTGTAAATGTTGCTTTTGCCTGCTGTCAGTCTTGTACACATGTTTTGTATTCTCATGGGTCTGATGCTATTTTGGAATTTTGCTGAATAAAAGATATATATAACACATATCGTTACTGCGTGAATATTGTTTACCTTGATCTAGAGTTTACCTACTTGTATACAAGCTGTTAAAATGTCAGCGGCCGAATTGCCGATATCAAACACATGTATATTGCGTGTTGCTGGTGTGTTTGTTGGTGGCATAAAGTAGTCGCATCGTCCCTCAGTCCGCCCGTCCGCCATTTCGTCCTTCAAATCGTGTCCGCCAAATAACTCTGACATTCATGGACGGAGTTTCAAATAACTTTGCACAAGTGCTCACCACAAGACAACGTGTCACTCGCAAAATCCAGGTCCGTGGCTGCAAGGTCAAGTTCACACTTAAAGGTCATATGTTAAAAAGAAGTACTTTCGTGTCCATATTTCGTGTCCGGTAAATAACTCATGGACGGATTTTCAAATAACTTTGTAAATTCGCGTAAGTGGGCCATTCAGGTAAGTGGGCAACTTACCGCATATCGTAAAAATAAATTCGATAAAAGTTGTTTCCCTTATATCAACTATCGCCATTTGAAATATAAACTTTCGTGACCTTTGCAGGCGGCAAATATTTTAAAGATATGAAAGTACAGAACAAAAGATAGAAGAAGAAGAATACAGAGGTATGTTATACACATTTTTTACAGCTTAGAAGAGTAGAAAACACTACCGTTTCTAAATTGGCATAACTATTTTAGTGCAGAGGAATATTTCTAAGAAAACATACGAAACAGAAAGAAAACAAACCAGTTTAAAATAAAGTGTGGTATTTTGTAAATATTACACATGAAGTTAATGACATTTTGTAAATTAAATCACCCTAATGATGAAGCTATACCTTATTTTACGTAAGAAATTGTCCAAATTGAAATTGTATAATGCCTTTCTAAAACACACAATTTTATCGCATTTTATTGTTGTTTTGATTTATGTTTGTTTAGTCTAAATGTGATATGTGTACTACATTACATTTTGTGATAGTCAAGTTGAAATAACAATTATTGATATTCATGTTACACAGTTTTATTTGAACATACAATTTTACTTTCGCAAGCATGATGTTTTCAATGACGTCACCCGCAAAAAAGTAAATAACTCAAATTTAATTTATGACTGTATAAATATTACCTATATATTAATAATGGTACACATCCGTTTACTTAAAGGTTAAAAGTTACTGATTAAATATAATAAAATTGATTTACACATTAAGTGGCCCAGTTACCCGAATGCATTTGGGGTTACCCGAATGCATTTTTTTTTTGGGTAACTACGGCAAAATATTTATTAAAATTAAGTATCTTATTTAACATAATTATGTAACAATTTTAATATATTTAAAATTACTTGCATTTTTTTAAGAACGATAAATTCCTACGAGTATGAAGAATAAGTTTACTTTATGTTTTAGAAATCTGAATGGCTAGACAAAAGAACAACAAACAAGGGAAATGGAGCCAGGAGTCCATGTAAGAAGCCATCTTATTTGCTAGAAATGGGTCTGGAAGCGTTATAATGGCGGCGAGGAAGTTTGGGGTACCCCTCTCGACGCTTGAAAGAATTAAAGGTAAAATTACAATTACAAAATTGAAAGTTTTAAGAACTGTGCACTACTGGTCTGCTGCTGACGATATCATATTGATGTTGTAATTGATGATAATGATGATGATGGTGGTGGTAATGCTGCTGCTGTGTTGTTTATGCTGATGGTGGTGGTGGTGGTGGTGGTGGTGATGGTGGTGGTAATGATGTTGTTGTTGTTGTTGGTGATGATGATGATGATGGTGGTGGTAATGATGTTGTTGATGATGGTGATGATGGTGGTGGTAATGATGTAGTTGTTGTTGGTCATGATGGTGATGATGGTGGTGGTAATGATGTTGTTGTTGGTGTGATGATGGTGATGATTGTGGTGGTAATGATGTTGCTTTTGATGATGGTGGTGGTGTTGTGGTGGTAATTATGTTGTTGTTGTTGGTGATGATGATGATGATAGTGGTGGTAATGATGTTGTTGGTGATGATGGTGGTGGTGGTAATGATGTTGATGATGATGATAATGATGATGGTAGATGATGGTGGTGGTTATGATGTTGTTGGTGATGCTGCTGCTGATGATATACATTTTAACCAGCTGTTTTTCTCCCTGTCAGTAGTAACACAGAACTGAATATTTATTGTTTTATTTTTATATTTGCAGGGACCGTCCGGGAAAATCAGCCAGCGTCAAGGAGCCCAGTATTTACAGCAGACGAGGAGAAAAACTTGGTTGGATATATTTTAGGAATGGCGAACTGTGGATTTGGACTTAGTATTAAGAACATATGTGAAATTGCATTTGAAATGTCAGTTAAGTTAATCAAAATTAATAGTTTTAACAAGGTTAAAGGGACACTGTCCGTAAGTAAGCAGATATTGAGCATAACCAAATAACTGGCTGACTTTTATTCAGTGAAATGTATACATGAAAACATGAGGATAGACCCTAAGAAGTATGTAGGAATACATTCGTGAGTTTGAAAAAAAAAAGGTTTTAATTATAATATGTAAATAAAGTGGGACCCACAATATTTACCTTTTCCGCGATCACGTGACTTCCATTAGCGCATTATGTTATCACCACAGTATGTATTGCGAAATATGTATAGCCCGCTTAGCTCAGATGGGAGCGTTGCCGACCACTTTACGCTCACGCACACTATTATTACGGTGAGTGTAATTTTAGTTTGGGCTGCGAGTTCAAACGCACAAATCGGATTTACTTTTTTTTGTACCTCGATTGAATTCCGCTAAACAATCTTGCTTTTAATTAGTAAATATTCAATAATGTTTAGTGTGTAATGTTTGCGAACATAATTAGTGTGTGTTTTATAAGCTAAAAGTTACGGACAGTGTCCCTTTAAGAGAGAAGCCGGTTATCAATGGTACTCAGGCTTTATGCACAGACATCCCCAGCTTTCATTGAGAAAGCCTGAGGGATTGTCCTCGGTTAGGGCAAACATGTTAAATAAGAATGTTGTGTCTGCATATTTTAAGATGCTTGTTGACGAGCTACAGTCACTAGATATAGTCGATCAGCCTACTGTTATTTACAATGTAGATGAAACCCGCATCAATGCCGTACATCAGCCGGGAAAGATTGTAGGATTAAAGGGTAAGAAGTCAATCCACTGTAAAATCAGCACTGGTCGCGGGGAAAACTTAACGGTAATAGTTTGTGTTAGTGTTTCTGGGCATTATATCCCACCCATGGTCATCTTTAAAGGTCATCGCCTCAATCAGGGCTTAGTATCCAATGCTGCGCCTGGTACACTCTTTGCTACAAGCAAATCATCATTCATTGATCGAGAGTTGTTTGGCAACTGGTTCAATCACTTCATAAAGCACCTACCTACAGCAAGGCCTGTTATTCTAATTCTGGACGGGCATGCTTCCCTTATCAGCTTAGAAACGCTTCTCCTGGTCAAGGATAATGGTATAACCATAATGTGTTTGCCTCCACATACCACTAGCGAGCTTCAGCCTCTAGACAAATGTTTTTTTCAAGCCATTGAAAACAGAATACAGTAAATTATGTGTCCGTTTTTTGAAAGAGAACCCAGGGCATGTTGTAACACGATATTACTTTTGTAATCTATTCAAGTTGGCCTATCTGAAGGTATGTACAATATCCACAGCTATGCGTGCCTTTAAGGCGACAGGAATATGCCCGCTGAACCCCAGTATTATTTCAGAGGATGTATTTTTGCCCTCAACGACTATGCAAATAAGAAACGTTCAACCGGAAATCATAGATGGGAGTGAAGAGGTAGTTATACCATCAACTAGTGGAATGCAGCCTCACCTAGAGGACTCACACCAAGTAACAGAAGTTGGTGATACACCGCTGTCATGTTCCAACTCTGATGTCACTATCACCACGCTATTTCTGACCGTCAGATGCTTAACAGAGTCAGAGTTTATTCGACAGCTTGAGCAGAAAGAGAAAGAAAATCAAGTCAAATTGTTGGAGAAAGAAAATAGACAGAAACAAAGAGAACAACGGAAAATGGAGAAACTTGAGATGCAACAACAAAAGAAAGGCACACTTGTTAAAACGAGTGCAGTTGCCAATAGTAAACCAAATAAATATATCGAACCAGTAAATAATGAAGAAAACTACTGCGACTATTGTAATGGTTACTATTATGATGATGACTCAGACGGCGAGGATTGGGTAAAGTGCACCGCGAATTCATGCAATTCTTGGTACCATGAATCCTGCACAGGGGCACTTGGTAGATTGCATGCATTCAGGTGTACTAAGCATGATTAGATTAAACTGTTAAGTCAGGCTATGCAACGGTCAAGTAAAACAATTCACCCATTGACTTAATCAAAACAAGAGAAAATGAAATTCAAAAGATTAAGTGTGAGTTAATGAAATGTTCATAAATGTTAATTGTTTATTGAAATACTTTAAAGGGCTAACATGTAAAGAAATTTAGGTGCAATATACAATTTATCCTTAAATAGGGTATGTTATATATCATATTGAAGGTAGAAATAAAGTTTAGTTCAAAGTTTACATTTGATTTGTTAAGTTCTTTTTCAGAGAGTCTAGTCCAAAAAGAGTTGTACAAGAACATTAGTTCATAGGTTTCCTTACTAAGTTCGCCAATGTGCGTGAACACTCATATTCAATGCCTTGTGAACAGTTTTAGTTCTGACCCGTAGTAAAACTACATAAATAAGCCTTATGACTCTTATCCTAGTGTATTATCTGAAATTATAATTGAACATTTACTTTAAAATGAACAAATCACACATTGAACAAGATGTTATTAAGGTGGCCCAGTTACTCAAAGTTGTTTGGGTAACTGGGCCATGTCGTATGGCTTATTCTTATTTATTTTTTCTCAAAAGTGCTAAAGAATGCACACTGTCCCTACTGTATATCAATCACGTATAGATAACAATGAAACATGTTGGCTTAAACATTGATTCATTTTCATTTATTTTAAATCTGTAACCTGAAATATGCTTAAGTGGCCCACTTACCCGAATTTCCTACACCATAACCAGCCAACGTGTCGCGAGCAAAATCCAGGTCCTTCGCTCCAAGGTCAAGGTCACATTTAGAGTCAAAGGTAAAACGTGTACTTTCGTGTCCGGTAAATAACTCGGACATTCATGGAGGATTTTCAAATAACACGGCAAATATGTTCACCACAACAAGACGACGCGTCACTTGTAAAATACAGGTCCGTATCTTCAAGGTAAAGGTCATACTTACAGGCCAAAGGTCAAAATAAATACTTTGAAATTCGTGTCCATATTTCGTGTCCGGTAATAACTCTGACATTCATAGAGGGATTTTTAAATAACCACAAGTGCTCATCACAACAAGACGACGCGTCTCGCGCAAAATGCATGTCAGTAGGTTCAAAGTCACACTAGAAGGTCAAAGTTCAAAAATGAGTTCTTTCGTGTCCATATTTCATGTCCCGTAAGTAATTCTGATATTCATGGAGGGATTTTCAAATAACCTGGCACAAGAAGACTATGTCACTACACATGCATCCGGTTCCTGTTGAGACCTTATCTACATAGCTGCCATTGGAGTACAGGAAGTTTAAACAGTCGACTGCTATTATAGTGACCATGACTGTGTTACCATAATAAGAATTTTTAGTGATACACGGAACAGTAGGTTCATATTTAGACCCATATGTACACAAACATTTACGCTAAAATAGCTGCCGGTTATTATAGTGACTATTAGTGAACATGACTGTGTGACCCTTGTACTGAAAACACAGCAAGCCATTTGAATGATACATCGAACAGCAGGTACTGTTTACATAGTAGTGCTGGAAGCTCAAACAGTTGAGTTTGTGACTTTATCAAAATATACTCTATGCCCATGAATATGTATATAAACATGGTTCAAACTTAAGATGTCGACACAGTTTTGAGCTGTGTGCATAAACATATCGTTCATATATTCACAAACCATTTCGGAAGCATTTGTCATTTACAGTGACATTTCTTGTAATTGAAATGAAATGGGAGTGTATGTCATGTTAACCAGTCATATTATGTTGTACTGGGACAGCAACCTCGGGCGGAGATGAGATGAAGGATGGAGTTTTCCATCAGACATGATTTTTCCAGGGAACGAACCCACGCGGGGCAAATACATGCAGCTTTAACGTGCTTATCCACCGAGCTACTGAGGCCAAGTATGTTTCAACTATCATTAGCGTGAATAGTCGAAGAATAAGAAGATTTTTTTCTTGGGTTAACCAACTACTATACAGATACTTTTATTTATAGTATTATCAAAAGTGCTGCCTATTTAATGTTGGTTCCTATAATTCATTGGCTCTCATGAAACCAAGTTATAGTGCCCTCGGTGAGGGGAAGAACCTAACGTTTTGCAGGTCCGTATTCAAAAGGTCAAAGTCAACATAACGATAACGCCTGAGGTATAACACCTACACTCATAAAACTTCAATGTGCATCTCAGTTTTCATAAGAGAAGGAAACATTGAGCTGAATGTGACCACAGACATATTAATAAAACTCAGGAAGATTATCGGGCGTTATTAGGTCTGTGCTGTGACCAAAATCTGAGGAACACTTTCCTCACAGTTGTAAACTGGTCGATCTCCACTAATACTCTAATAGAACCAGTACCCATGGTAAAAACAATGACTCCTGATGATTTCGGGTTAGTAGGTCAAAGGTTCAATTCACAGAGACCTGATCATGATCAATGCTTTCTATGTTGTTATTCATGAATGTATATGATGTATGTGACCTTCAATCGTGAAACTAAAATCAACAACGAGGTAGGTACATGCAAAATAATTAAAACAATTACAGTTATTGTTAGTTTTAATCTAGGTTTAATTTTTACACAAAATCTGTATATATCATTATTGGTACTATGGCCAAAAATAGTGGAATATTTTCAGGATAACATGTTAAATAACCTTTGTTTCATTCACTATTCAATTACACAACACACTTTGATACGAAAAAAGACACTGCCTAGATGTGTGGTGGCTGTAAAAAGTCGTCATGATTACAAATCAGTAGTGTTATTATTTAATGGTCCATTGAGATCATCAAGCCCAATATATATTATTTTATTTCAAACAATAGGCATTCTGCCCATGAGTTCACAAATATCAATAAATACAGAATTACATGCATATGATATACAGTTCCGGTAATTGACAATATATTAGAATACATACACTGAGTTGATACAGGTTATCGATTCATATATGACTTTTTTTTGTTATACATACAAAAAAAACCGAAAAAAAAACCGTGCATTGCGATGAATAACTACAGAACATAAACAGAAATATTCCAGTTCTATTGAAAAGTATATTAAGAGTATTCCGAGTGGAGAAAAGTGGGTTATTTATTGTGATATGTATCATGTTTCTCAAGTTAAAGCTCTTAAAATGTATGTGGATATAGTTTTTACTGTTTCGACAGAAGCTCAATAAATTTAGGAACATTTGGTCGTTTGAAATAAATGCATCTATAAAATCACATAAATTCATAATATAAAGGACATTTCAATACAAAATGGAATTCATCTTCTAAGGAATTACAGAGTTGGCATTTTCTTTATTCTGGGTATTTTATGTGGTTTATGTCATCGTCCTGTTTCTATTTCTAGTCGATGGGAAGATAATCTTAGTTTAGTTAAGGCTATTCTAAATTTCTTGATCAGTCCGATGTCAAAATGCGTTTTAAAACTGAAGTTTGAGAAAAGAGTGTACGTTTTTTCTCTACTTGAATTGTTATATGCTAAATTATATTCAGCAAAAGTCCAAACAATCATACGCCCCATGAGAATGCAAACATGTATACAAGACTGACAGCAGGTAAACACAATATTTACATGTACTAAATACAGAAGTACTATTTCAAAAGCAACAGCATATATACATACGGTTAAGCATACAGAATATATCAATTCAAGAAATAAATCTTGTAAAATTATTGCTAATGCTATTATTATTTATATTGTACTAATTTAGCACTCCTATTTAAAAAGCTTTAAAAAACAAATTTTGAATTGAATTGGGGTTTTAAGGCGCACCAACACATGAAAGGTTTATAAATATGTTTAATTGAAAAAAACAGCTGCGCATTTGCTGGTCAATAACTTAATTATGTTTTGTAATAAAAAAACATTTCGTACGGTGTTTCTGTTGCTTTTTTCTTCTCGAAACAAAACTTAAATGACGGATTTGTTTTTCATTTTACAATTATGAATTACGCTAAAAAATAGAGAGTATTCCATAGCTGGTGTCTACAAATACAAGCCTTATTTGACTCTCAAAAGAAAAGTTTTGTAACGCTCAGTACGTACACCAGTTGTTTCAGTATTTTCAGTAATTTCTTTATGCAATATCAGCATATTGTGTATTGTTAGTCTACTGGCCTTTAACAACATCAGCATCAAACAGTTAAACAGTTTGCTATGTATGTGATAGCAACTTGTAAAACAGAATATTAACGTATATCATGCGTCTATGTTGACATATCGCTGAATGACCGACTGCATGTACCGATTCCAAAATCCTGTCAAAGTTGGCCTACCATATATACTTTAAACTGTGATTTATCTACGATAGCCGTTCAACGTTGATTTATCTACCAAAAAAACACGTACGTTTAATTACAATTTATCTACGACAGCCACATTTATGTTCAACTATATTATCTACGAATCGTTCATCACATCAGGGACTGTAGATAGCGTATTTATACGCATTTTAAACGCTTGCGTTCCTTTCTCTGCAGTACGTATACGCATGTGCTACTTTCTTTTCAGTACATATATGCATGTGTTCATGTATAAATGGTATAATTATAATATATAATTCATGTTATAATGTATAATTCATGTATATTAATAAATATACATGTTTAAATGATGCAATGAACACTATAAATGCATTGACAATTGACCAAAGAATTGTTTTTTTAAAAAGCTAAATTCATGTTAAAAGTTTTTAAGTATCTTGTTCTTTCTTATATATTGGATATGATTGAGTTACATAACATAAGGTCACACAATTTACGATCTCATTGTGATATCAACTTTACGATTCCTAAGACAAGTAAGGAGCTTTTTAAAGGAAGTAAATCTTACTCTGTGCCAGTAATTTGGAACGATATCCCTGAGCAAATAAAATCTTGCACGTCAGTTAAATCGTTTTCAAACAATTATATAAAGTGGATAAAAGTACTGTATAATTGAAACTGTTTTCGGTAAACATGTTAAAATTGTTATTGAATCACAATTTAGATTTTTATTTGTTGGTGAACACTTTTGTTTAAAATTATCTTTACTATATATGTAGCATTGTTACTAACAGGGCTACCCACTTAAAATAAAGTATTCAATTCAATTCATTTCTGCAGGACGTATAGGAATCTTTTCCTTTCTCTGCAGTATATATACGCATGCGTTCTTTACTCAGCACTACTTATACACGTGTGTTCCTTTATCTGCAATACATATACGCATGTTTTCTTTTCTTTTCATTACATATATGCATGTGTTCATTTCTCAGCAGTATGTATACGCATGTGTTCCTTTCAGTACATATATGCATGTGGTCATTTCTCCGCAGTATATATACGAATATGTTCCTTTCTCGACAGTATGCATATGCATGTGTTACTTTCTCTGCAATACGTATACGCATGTGTTCCTTTCTTTTAAGTACATATATGCACGTGTTCATTTCTCTGCAGTATGTATATGCATGTGTTCCTTTCAGTACATATATGCATGTGTTAATTTCTCTGCAGTCCGTATACGGATTTCAGTACATATACGCATTCTTTCTCTGCACTACATATACGCACGTGTTCCTTTCTCTGCAGTACGTATATGCATGTGTTCCCATTCACAGTTGTTCTCATCGGTACTACTATGACATATACAGAGTATTGCAGACAAAGATTATTACGATCTGCGACTGCCATTCCATACTTAGTACTGCAACAGTGTCTAGCCAGTGTATCAGCATGTGTTATGTGCGATGCTCAGATCATTTGAATTATAGTTTGCATTATGTACACGTGCACATCTGACACTGTTTTTGAGATTGCATAAACGACATGTCACTAATACCTTTTTACATAAGGGTCTCGTATATCTTTTATCACCAGTAGATAAAATCATATGTGCATCTTTTATCGCCGGTAAGTAAAATCTTACATATGTAAAAAGCATATTGGTTATCGCCGGTATGTAAAATCATATCTTTTATCGCTGGTATATGTATGTAAAATCATATGTATACCTTTTATCGCCAGTATGTAAAATCGTATGTATATCCTTTATCGCCGGTATGTAAAATCATATGTATTTCTTTTATCGCCAAAATGTAAAATAATATGTATATCTTTTATCGCCGGTATGTAAAATCATATGTAGATCTTTTATCACCAGAATGTAAAATCATATGTATATCTTATATCGCCAGTATGTAAAATCATATGTATATCTTTTATCGCCGGTATGTAAAATCACATGTATAACGAGATTAGTCAAATTACACAATTTCACGTAAATAACGCTTCACCCGTGTGTATTAACATGTGACTGTTGAGATGTCCTCGTCGTGTAAATGTTTTGCAACATACTTTACACGCCAATAACTGATTGCCAGTGTGTATTACCATTTTTTTGTTTAGGATTCCTTGATGTGTAATTGACCCGTCACATACTGTACAGATAAACGACTTCTCGCCAGTGTGTTCAACATATGGTTATTGAGAGTTCCTCGTTAAGTGAATGATTTGTCTCCTTCTGTACATGTATGTGGCTTCTCACTAGTGTAGATTACCATATGAGTAGTGAGTTTCTTGGTGTGCGAATGACTTGTCAAATACTGTACATGTATACGGCTTCTCACCAGTGTGTATACGCATGTGTCTACTGAGATACGCTCGATGTCTAAATGCCTTGTCACATACGGCACATGTATGTGGCTTCTCTCCAGAGTGTGTTAGTATGTGACTTTTGAGATTTCCTTGTTCTGTGAATGACTTTTCACATACTGTACATGTATACGGCTTCTCACCAGTGTGTATACGCATGTGTCTACTGAGATACGCTCGATGTCTAAATGCCTTGTCACATACGGCACATGTATGTGGCTTCTCTCCAGAGTGTGTTAGTATGTGACTTTTGAGATTTCCTTGTTCTGTGAATGACTTTTCACATACTGTACATGTATACGGCTTCTCACCAGTGTGTATACGCATGTGTATACTGAGATACGCTCGATGTCTAAATGCCTTGTCACATACGGCACATGTATGTGGCTTCTCTCCAGTGTGTGTTAGTATGTGACTTTTGAGAGTTCCTTGTTCTGTGAATGACTTTTCACAAACTGGACATGTATACGGCTTCTCACCAGTGTGTATACGCATGTGACTACTGAGATACGCTCGATGTCTAAATGCCTTGTCACATATGGTACACGTATAATGCTTCTCTCCAGAGTGTGTGAGTATGTGACTTTTGAGATTTCCTAGTCGTGCGAATGATTTATCACATTGTGTACATGTATGCGGCTTCTCGCCAGTGTGTATTAACATGTGATCATTGAGATTTCCTCGTACTGTGTATGACTTGTTACATACTACACATGTAAACGGCTTCTCGCCAGTGTGTATTAACATGTGACTTTTGAGATGTCCTATTTGGGTGAAGGATTTGTCACATTGTGTACATGAATAGGGTCTCTCGCCAGTGTGTATACGCATGTGGGTAGTGTGATTGTGTCGTCCTGTGAATGTCTTGTTACATACTGTGCACGTAAATGGCTTCTGGCATGACATGTTGCTCTCTTAACAACTGAAATGCTTCTCGTGAGTGTGCAAAATGTTGTCTTTACTTACGCAAACGGTGTCAACAGCATTTACTGTCAAGAGTACTCTGATCAGGATTTTTATATTGTCGGAGTCCACCAACATCGACCGTCATATATAGCCTAAAATGTGATGGAAATGGCATAAAACACCATACAATTAGAATTCACTCTAAATGTCATATTGTCCTATTTCTTACACCCCGTTGCATACAGGCGACTTTATGCTTTATTGCAGTAGGCAACTACGTACAAGTTTAACAGTGCTTTTGCCCATTTATGTTCACCTTCTCTTCTGTACCTGTATTGATAGCCGTATAACAATGTAACACACCAGAGACGACGTTTGTGTTGCTGTCGTAATATCAGTTGAATTCCTACGCACGAAAGTATGTAGTAGGTACGTAGTGTTGACCTAAGATTCAATTCACCTCAATGTATGGCAGTGTAACCGACCATACGTTTTAAAAAATGAATATTTTCATCTTAATGGAAATCGTTGTGGTTTCCTCGAATCAATGACGCGTTTTCTTGTACAGCAAACTGTTGTTATGTTTCTTCTTTTTTATAACCACCTGAAAGAAGAAAACAATTCACTTTTCATTTAGTTGCTTTAACAGCTGCATGCGCGTGATTAGCTGCCAACATAAAATAGTAGGACACAACAAACTAATTAACTGTGTATGTAAATCGGCCTAATAAT
The DNA here is from genome assembly GCA_037043455.1 of Cyrtodaria siliqua. Taxonomy (NCBI): domain Eukaryota; kingdom Metazoa; phylum Mollusca; class Bivalvia; order Adapedonta; family Hiatellidae; genus Cyrtodaria; species Cyrtodaria siliqua. The sequence continues at coordinate 24,950 of JAWPHD010002289.1, forward strand.
GGGATTCAACAACCAAGAAAAACAAGATTAACAATTGGCCTAGCTCTGTTAACAATATAGCACCTTTCTTTTTTGAGAACGCTGGCGTCGTCCAGTGGATGGCACAGTGAACTTACAACTGGAGTACCCAGGTTTAAGTCTCACGAGCGCCACTGAGCTTCATCGGTGAGTTCTTGGGCGCTTACCACATGCCTCGTCCCCGGATGGGAACGTAAACCGGTCAGTCCTTTGTAACGGAGTCTGTCACCTGAGCATGTTACAGAACCAAAGGAATCTATTCGTTAGTAAGAGTAGGACAGGTTACCGGATGATTCCTATGTATCCTTCAAACGCCCTCTGGGGCGGCCCTAAATAACATATAATGTGTCGATGTCAGAGCAGTTCAACAACATGCAATTCACTTCTGGTCATGTTGAACACCAGGAGTTAGGTTTGTGCCGGGGACATTTTTGAAACAGAAGTAGAATAGTTGAGCTTGCTGACCTTCGATAGTTCTTATCAAATAACTAACTTCACATCAACCTCGGAGCAATATGACAATTATTTCCAGTGTCCGTGATGGTATAAATCAAAAGTAACATACATCATATAGTGGATAAGTGAAGATGATCTACGACGAACACATGTTTGCTCGTGTGTGCGTCCGTTTGGGGCTTTAATCCCAATTCTCAATTTCCCGGGCTCTAAAATTAGTTTCGTCAAGGAATAATTCCGATTTTAATCGGAACTACCTTGTCAGGTGTTTCCGTAATTGGTAAACTCTGACTATAATGGTAATTGACGAAATCAGTTCGGATTGTGGTCAATCCAGCTTGGCTTCGAAATCTTACTGGATATGTATATGACTCATATAATTACCCCAGCGGCCTTTTTGCCACTGACCGGTCCAAGGCGGTGGCCCTATTGTCAACCCTTTTTGTGTTTGTGACATCATATGCCTTTATTATTACTACTGCCATTCTTGTTTGTCTTTTTTCGTGTTTTGGGGTTTACTGTGTTCTGTGAAAGCTGCATTTCCTGTTCGACTTCTATACTCATTTTTATCCCGTAAGGTTACGAAGGACCTGTGGTCTTATCCCGTAAGGTTCCGAAGGGATTTGTGTACTTATCCCGTAAGGTTCCAAAGGGACTTGTGTACTTATCCCGTAAGGTTCTAAGGGACTTGTGTACTTATCCCTTACGGTTCTGAAGGGACTCATACTTATCCTGTAAGGTTCCGAAGGGATTCATACTTATCACATAAGGTTCCGAAGGGACTTGTGTACTTATTCCGTAAGGTTCCGTAGGGACTTGTGTACTCATCCCGTAAGGTTCCAAAGGGACTTGTGTACTTATCACGTAAGGTTCCGAAGAGACTCATATACTTATCCCGTAAGGTTCCAAAGGGACTCGTATACTTATCCCATAAGGTTCCGAAGGGACTCTTATACATATCCCGTAAGGTTCCGAAGGAACTCGTGTACTTATACCGTAGGTTCCAAAGAGACTCATATACTTATCCCGTAAGGTTCCAACGGGACTCGTATACTTATTCCATAAGGTTCTGAAGGGACTCATGTACTTATCACGTAAGGTTCCGAAGTGGCTCATATATTTATGCCATAAGGTTCCAAAGGAACTCGTGTACTTACTTATCCCGTAGGTTCCAAAGAGACTCATATACTTATCCCGTAAGGTTCCAAAGGGACTCATATATTATTCCATAAGGTTCTGAAGGGACTCATGTACTTATCACGTAAGGTTCCGAAGTGACTCATATACATATCCCGTAAGGTTCCGAAGGAACTCGTGTACTTATCCCGTAGGTTCCAAAGAGACTCATATACTTATCCCGTAAGGTTCCAAAGGGACTCGTATACTTCTCGTATACTTATTCCATAAGGTTATGAAGGGACTCATGCACTTATCACGTAAGGTTCCGAAGTGACTCATATACTTATGCCATAAGGTTCCACAGTGACTCGTATACTTATCCTTGAAGGTTGAACCTTACGTGATAAGTACACGAGTCCCTTCAGAACCTTATGGAATAAGTGTAATAGTCTCTTTGGAACCGTTCCAAAGAGACTATTACACTTATGCCGTAAGGTTCCAAAGGGACTCGTATACTTACCCTTGAAGGTTCCGAAGAGATTCGTATACTTATCCCGCAAGGTTCCGAAGGGATTCGTATACTTATCCCAATAAGGTTATGAAGAGACTCGTATACATATCCCGTAAGGTTCTGAAGGGACTCGTAGACTTATACCATAACGTTCCGAAGGGACGAATATACTAACCTCAGTATGAGGTGCATGCATGTATACTGAATATTACTGTTGTTTTACTCTGTATGAGGTGCATGTACACTGAATATTGATGTTATTTTACTCCGTATGTGGTGCATGAACACTGAATATTACTGTTGTTTTACTCTGTATGAGGTGCATCAGATTATCTACAATGAATATTAATGTTATTTTACTCTGTATGAGGTGCATGTACACTGAATATTACTGTTGTTTTACGCTGTATAAGCTACATATGGAAGCCACATTAACATTAACTCAATTAATTGAAGAGAGGTCTAATTCAATCGAAAAGAGGTCTAATTCAAGAGAGATTCAATTCAACTGAAGAGAGGTACAATTCAATTGAAGAGAGGTACAATTCAGCATAATTAAACCTCTAATTGAATTAGACCTCTCTTCAACTGGCTTGAACCTCTCTTCAATTGAACTAAACCTCTCTTCAATTGAAATAGACCGCTCTTCAATTGAATTAGACCTCTTCAACTGAATTAGAGCTCTCTTCAATTGAAATTAACCTCTCTTCAATTGAATTAGACCTGTCTTCATTGAACTGAATCTCTCTTCAAATGCACTGAACCATTCTTCAATTGAATTAGACCTCTGAATTAGACATCTCTTCAACTGAACTGAACCTCTCTTCAATTGAATTGTACCTCTCTTCAACTAAACTGGACCTTTCTTCAATTGAATTATATGTCTCTGCGACTGAACTGAACAACTCTTCAATTGAACTGAACCTCTCTTCAACTGAATTAGACCTCTCTTCAAATCAGCGATCGGCGTTCTGAAAAGCATGCGCTTTTAATAAACGGTTTCGCCCCAGTTTCGGATCTATTTTTAGACGTGTTGCCACTGATTCTACGTTTTAACGTCGCTAATGCATGTATATCCAATGCTCGTTAATGACATTGAATTTGAAACAAAAGTTAAACAGTTATTTTTCATTAAACAGAGAAGGGTTATATTTTGAAACACGTTTCATCCATTATTGTAACATTTCCCACCGTGTTCTTGATTCGGTTTCTGAACATGCTGAAATAAACGGTAAATTTCGCGTCTTTTATGTGTAGATAGAGGGAGAGCAAATAATTTCATTTTATTATTTCTTCCCTCTTATAGACATTCAAATGAATCTCTCTTCTATTGAATTAGACCTCTCTTCAATTCAGCTGCAAGTGAGGAGGGGTCTAATTCAATTGAAGAGATGTTCAATTCAATTGAAGAAAGGTCTAATTCAATTGAGGAGAGGTTCAATTAAGTATTGGAATTATAGCTCCCTTTTGTTCAACTGAATTACACCTCTCTTCAATTGAATTGAACACCTCTTCAACTGAATTATAACTGTTCCTTTAATTGAGTTTATTTTAATTTGGTGCCTGGACACCGAATATTACTATTGTTTTACTCTGTATGAGATGCATTCACAATGCGAGTGAATTGCAGTTTCTTCGGTTGAGTTCTAATTACTGCTTGTTTCACGTTGAAGTGCCCTATTAAAACCTCTACTCAGTATTTATATTAGTGTAGTTTTGAAATCATGTGTATGTTTCTAACCAGGATAATGTCAGAGATGAGGTACTGCAAGTTTCATGTAACAATTGTGGAGTGTTTGAGATATCCAACTTTCAACTGAAAAGAGGTTTCTATTGTTCAAGGGGACCTTAAAAATCAAACAATCTTGTTTTCCTTTACAAATTCGTATTGAACTGTATTATTACATTTTTAGACTGATAATAATATACATTTTCTGCCAGAAGGGAGACGGCTTTTTTTTTAAATATTGTCATTTTGTGAAAAAAAAGCTCGATAACTGTCTGATTTGTGAAAAAAAATATTTTTCAAAGCAATATTACTCAATACATGCATACATTGTTTTTGAAAAAAAATGGCCACAATTGTGAAAAAAATTACAAATTTTGAATTGTGAAGTAGCCGAATTTCGGCCTCTGTTTTAGAAGGAAAAAAAACCTGGGAGAAAAAATGCAACGTCTGTTGTAAAAACGTTAGTTCAGTCCATTTGCATTTGTTGCTAGTAATAATCCTTGGTAATATTTAATACATATATTGTAAAATGAGTAGTACACTTACAGTTAACTAGATTAGTAGATAGATACATGTATTTATTATATACCTATCAATAATATATACATAGTACAGTACCTTCATTTTCTTACAATGGAATACAACAACCCGTATCACACTACAGGTTATCAGTATGCTACTAAAAATAGATTTTGGAAAATGTCAGACTGGAATGTTGGGGATTGCCCAGCTAGTAATAGGATGCTTTAACATGAAATGTGAACTATCAGAATGTTTGTTTGTGCGTTTGTGAACATTCTGGGTTAATTAATTAATTTAAGATTATGTCAATTAATTGGTAAATTCACCAGAATTTGATGTGTAATGAACACAGGTGTAGTTGTTGCAATGTAATATACATGTTTTCATGCGAGTGTAATTACATGTTTTCATGTCTTTCCTGTTGGTGGTTTTCAGTTGATTTGACTTTATATAATTTTGTTTTAATTTGTTGTTTTTGATACATGTATTCTATTTTAATGATATGTAAAGAGGTATATAATAAAAGGATCATTACTATAGTAACTTGTTCTGAAGCTTGTATCACCTCTCGTAGGTAAATGCCAGATCAGGATCACACTCGAGGCCACACTCGAGGCTACGTCTCTCGTGCGATCCTGATCTGGCATTTACCTACTCGAGGTAAAACAAACTTCCAGAAGTTGAAGTGCCAGAACAAGTTACTGTAATCGCGAGCGTAAGCTCGCCTTACGGTTAACGCGTTGTTGATTTTCTGAAATTGCCATACTAAGGCAATAAAAATCTTCGTTAAACCGCTAGAGTTACCTGCCCGTAAAGTTGCATCGTGCAAGTAAAACGGTGCACCGTGCAGGTGAATCGTATTTCTAGCATGTCGTTATAACCTCACATGAACGCCGAGCGGAGCGAGGTGTTATTCGAAGGAAAATAAAGCTAATTACACCGAGATTACATCGAGCGAAGCGACGTTATACAGCTAATTTCACCGAGCGAAACGAGGTCTTGTGCATTGAATATAACATTCATGTAAATTAGGTTTGTTTTCGATTCTCTTCTCTTCTCTTCTATTCAGTGCTTACTCCCTGATTCAACATATTTATTTTATTTATTTTTTACAATCTAATTTGTTAAAAAACAACAAAATCCACGATTTAATGCTTGATTACGTTTAAATAAAAGTGAATGCGTCAATATTTATTATTTAAAAAAATAAAGATAGAATATAATAGCCTGGTTCTCTGGCTTAAAATAGAATAGAATAGAATAACTTTTATTTTCCAATCAAGGACCATCACTGGCATTACACTCACAGTACTAGGTACTACCTTTGTGAAGGGCAAATCTATAACCAGTCTTTGATTGCAGTAAAAGTATAAGTTAAAATGATTCATTTAGAAACACCAACAACAAATGTAAAAACAATCCAAAATATGAATCAAATGTGATGTAGACGCACTCGAGCAGATGTTTTGATTTTGCATTGAGTTTAGAAAACTCCACTGATGTACACTGTAAGGCATAACAGTATGAGTATTGCACACATTATTTAATCGCTCTAGTCTATTAACTTAAAACGACGCTTGCCACTGTTCAGCAACAACAAAATCAACGATTTAATGCTTGATTATGTTTAAATAAAAGTGATTGCGTCAATATGTAAGTTAGTTTTACTAGATCTACTTTTTTTGTATTAGATCTACATACTTGAAAGCAGTCCAATTTCATTGAAAATACAATATGACAAAAGGACTAAGAAAGCTGGCTAAGCGCTGACCATCCTACCTAATAGTAATAAATGTCTGAGATTGTGTGAACTGTGTCATTGCTTTTTGTTCAAATTGTATTTAACGACCCACTGCGCCATTTAAATCTCAATTACACTTATTTATAATAAAAATTCACCTGAAACAATAGTTATATGCAATAATAATTATTCGCCTACCTTTTTATCCTTAAATTGTTTATGCGAAACCAAAGGCGGTAAGTGAAATATCCTTTCTTTTACTTGAAAGCACAAACGTAAAACTTTTTTGTTCTTCGTAGACAAAGTGAAGCACCTACTGTACTGTAGACGTAATAGTACGTCACCATTATGACAATTTTCAATGCTGATTACGTCAGTCAGTGACGTTCGACGCAATTTTAATTTCAAGAGGGGATGTAGAGAGTGGTGACTTGGGAACAAGGTATTAAACGAACTGATTATTTCAAATGACACATCATCAATGATTTGTTTGTTTGTTTGTTTGTGTGGTGTTTTACGTCATTTTCAACACATGTAAGGTTATATATGACGGTGGATTTTTGGGTGGTGGAGGCAGACCACCCACTTGTCCTGGGTAGAACCAGTACTATAGAACCAGTACTATACACCTCCCGCCATCCGTAAGGATCGACACATCCTCACAAGTCGAGCTCCCAGTGGGATTCGAACCTGCAGCGGTGAGAGGCGAGAAGGTTTACAACGCAACATTCAGTATCACATGAACCAATTCATTCCTATTCCTTCCTACCTGATAATTGCTGCTAAGTGAAGGCATTTACATTTAGGAAATAGGAATAGATTGGATCATCCTGAGAAGTCTCATAAAAAAAAGTATGCATACATAATTATACTGATCATGCTTATTCAAGTTCACCTGACACTTACTCACTATTTAAGTCATTTTTTTCACAACTGTGGCCGATTTGCTTCACAATTATTATTATTAATTTATTTATTTTATTTAGTATTATTATTTTATTTATTTTGGCATTTCCATCACTTAAATTGTTCAATATTGTTTTGTTCTGGATATGTTCATAGAAGAAAGTTTATCTAAAGTGTTTCATATTATCCTGCTCCCACAAAAACAATGCATGTATTCAATACTTTTTTTCACAAATTAGGCAGTTTTCGCGCTTTTTTTTCTCCACCAAAATGACCAGGCTAGGGTCGGGAGCCTTCACAATTTTTAGTGGGTAAAAGCCCCGCCAACATTACAATGGAAATCACACTGCAGTGCTTGGTTTGATTTAGTTTAAACTTATTTATTTTACATCGATTTTAACGAAATCTCTATGAACTTATTTGAATCACTCTCGATGTCTTCCTGGGTAGAACCAGTACTAAGCAATGCAGATAAAGTGTCTTGCTCAGGGACACAACGCAATGGCGGGAATCGAACTCACGACTTTTGGATCATGGATCCAACGCTCTACCACTAGACCACAGCGCTCCACGGTTTGATTTGGAAGTAATAGAGTATAATGTGTAGATCCCCATTTCGATTTCGAATAGTTATGCTTAAATAATTTGTTGAATTAGTTTTTTTTATGTGATAATCGCAAAGTTTGTATGTGAATAGTAGTGGGTTGCGTTTTTTGTGTGTCCCATAGAACGGAGCAACTGAGTTGGGTTTAGAAAATCCCTATGTTATAAGGTATTACAGTACGAGTAATATTACACAATGTAACCATTTTATTTACTTAAACCGACGCTCGCCATGGGGCAGTGCCTTATTCATATTAATAATAATCCTATTATAACATACAATAAATTCATACCTTGGCGTTGATTGTATGCGTATACGGTTTGATACGATCAATATTCCAATTCAACTTTTCCAAAACTACCATCAATTATCTCTTATTGAAGAATATCAATTGTAAATGGGGAGATGTGTAATAAGGGAGGTAACTACACTATTTAACGTGTGTTCTCTTATATGTATAACTAAGGGAGCACTGACTGACGTGTTTATATATTATACACATGCAAAAATAGTATTAACTGCACTGTAGTGAGTTGAGTTGAATAGGATTTTATGGTACACCGACACTAAAAGGTTATATGTCACCAACAGGAATGAACATTCCAGGCCACCCTCTTCATTTACATCGCGATAAAACATATGCAGAATGGGCCGAGCACCTTTTCACCTTAGTGTGTTTAAATACACGTTTAATGCTCTTTTGAAATTTTTCGTATTGGCGAGCATCAACGTGTATTGATTATTGCACATTTTACGACTGGACTTTCCCAACGGAATCTGTTGGGAAGGTTTCACGCTTTTAAACAGCATTGTTTGTATATTATATATGCACAGGTTGAAAGAAGATTTTTTTTGAGTCGATCGGTGTTTCAAAATTTACCTGCCAAGATGAAATGTCTCAGATTATCCAAATTTATCACGAATATATTGACACATTTCCGAATTATCGAAGGGTACCGCCATCTTTTTTGAAATTCTTACCCAGAGTTCCTTGCGCATATTACTTCACCATACGCAACCTACCATGCACCGTCGATAGAATAGAATAGAACCGTTTATTGCTACAATCGTAAAACATTGTGTAGTGTGTTTAAACTACACATATTTCATGCCGATTTAAAAGTAATATTTTTGTTATATTTATAGTATTGTTAAAATTACTTGTTTTAGTCGTTTATTATTCTACAAGACTCTTCCTCATTCTTAAATCGTAATAAAGAGAATATAAAATATATGAAAATTAGCAGTTTGGTAAAGATCCGAATAATAATAATGAAGTTGCAAGAGTGTTCACAAGGCAAAAGTTAGCAGACGACGACGGGCGACGGACAACTGACAACGGACAACTCGTCATCCCATAAACCCTGGGGGTGGGGGTTGGGGCGTGGATGGTGGATTTGAATACTAGTGACAGTTATTGTTTTCGTAAACAAAATCACCATGTTCAGGTCCACCAAACACACAACGATTTCTTTTTATAAAGCACAATGTCCCATCCTGGCTCAACTAAATTTGGGAATTTGTTTCCTTATAGAATGTTGTAAAGTTGTCTTCCGCAAATTCTGGGCTCAATTTGTTTATTTTTTTACATATTTCTGTGTTGTTTTGGTCAATTCTTACACATATATCTATGTTGCTCCGCCGCTACTCCCGTCCCCGCCCCGCACAACCCCCTCGGCACCCCCCCCCGACTCTCAACTATTTTTTCTTCTTCATATTTCTGTATTGTTCTGGTCATTTCTTACACATATAGCTATGTTGCCCCGCCCCCACCACCCTCCTCCCCCCGCCCCACCGACTCGAATCTCTATTTTTTTCTTCATATTTCTTTGTTGTTTTGGTCAATTCTTACACATATTGCTATGCCCCCGCATCCCCTACCACCCCGCCCCCACCCCATCACACCCCAGACTCTAAACTATATATTTTTTTATATTTCTGTATTGCTTTGGTAAATTTTATTATCTCTACTGGCCAAGTTCGAAAACCAACCAGATCGGACCAGTAACGGCGGAGTTTCGGCTCTTTTAAAAATGTTATATTTCCACTCGAAACTCGATATTATTAATTTTTTTACATATTTCTCGTTTTGGTCAATTCTTACGTGGCCCTGCCACCACCCTCCCCCACTCCCCGCCTGCCCCACTTGAAACTCGATTTATATATATATTTTACATATTTTTGTGTTGTTTTGGTCAAATCTTACACATAAAGCTATGTTGCCCCCCCCCCCCCACCCCAACCCCCTCCATTACGCCCCCCCCCCCCCACCCACCCACACTGGAAACTTTTCTCTTTTTTTTTTACATATTTCTGTGTTGTTTTGGTCACTTTTTGTTACACCCCCCCCCCCCCCCCCCCCCCCCCCCCCCCCCCCCCATCCCAACACACCATCATCACTACCACCCGAATGTTGTTTGTTTTTGCATATATCTGTGTTGTTTTGTTTTATCAGTTTATCAATATGTTTCGCCCCACAACCATCCCACCACCACCACCCGAATGGTTTTTTTACATATGTCTGTGTTGTTTTGTTTTATCAAATATACAATTATATCAATTATGCGACCGCCCCCCCCCCCCCCCACCCCACCCCACCTTTGCTTCCATTATTGGAAATTAAAAAAAAAAAATTGAACGCAATCATTTACATAAAGATTAAATTCAGATACACAGAGGAAATATCAATTATAAAAAAAACTGAAATGAGGCAACAATAAAAAAATCGCCAGATATCCCCTCCCTCCCCGAGTTGCCTTTCGACCACAATTATCACAATTATTTTTTAAATGACAGCAACTTTGGATTAAAACTGATAAAAATAAATAAAATGTCACACCCTGCCGAAAATTTTACTATAATTTTTATGAGATTCTAACAATAATTTTTATATCGGCCAGAGTTTCTATATCCACCCAGCTCCACCCCCACCCCCAACCCACCATCACATTGTTTTAGCCTTGTTTTCTGATGGTATATACTAGCTATACCATTTATTATTCTCTGAAAAGTCGAGCTGAGCTGTTCTCCTACAGCTCTTGTTTAATATACATTTCCATATTTTACAGATCTTTTAGTGGGTCGCCCCCTGAATCCACCCGTAAACTCACCCCACCCCCTACACACTAAATGAAATGAACATAACAAAACAAAATAAACAAGCTTAAGTTAGGTCATGGACATACAGTAGGTCTATGGTTAGGTGCTTTTCCCCCCAGATCAGGCTATAAAACAAGCGAGATTTTTTAATTTTTCTATTAGGAGAATGTCTGAAGGGGTAACTTATAATAAATATCCCGGCACCCTTCGCCCATTACCGTTTGTTAACCTAAGACTTGAAAACTTTATACTAGGTACATTATACACAACGTAGTTCGTGACACGTTGTCCACAGTGGAAAATGTGTACTTATGCGCATGCGCATGCAACGTTGGGAGAAACGCGCACTTGTCAATATATTGTCAATACACATGTATAGCGATCTACGAAAAATCGATATATTATGTAAAATATGCTTCGGAAAAAAATAAAACCGAAAGTAAATGGTAAATAACTTATAATTTTGTTAGATTATCATGATGGTTTACGCACAGGAGTCTGATAAGCTGCTCAATTTCGTTCGAAAGTCACATGGGTGTTCGAGCTTTTTTTCCAGTCGGGTTTTTTGCAAAGGAAATTAGGCGTATATGCAGTTACATAGAACGTCAGAATAAAAAAAAAACTGCATAGGAGCCAATTTATTAGGCTACTTTTCACCTGCAAACTTTCAGATATGTGCAGAGTTGCTGCACATTCTGTTGTTAACACTTCGTGTTTATCGTTATTGTCGGCTACCATTCAAGATGCACCTGAAACAATACAGGGATGTCGATCTTTAATGAACATGACGAAAATGACAAAATGAATATAAAAAAGCATTTGATGTATATAACGTGACATTTAGATTATATAAATTTATAAATAAAAGGTTAAATTTGCAGAGCTTTCCCTTTGGACGAATTTGTTCAAAACAATATTTTAAAATATCTTTAATTTACGACATGTATATATTCAAGTTATAACACAGGCAACTTAACGGGAGCTTTCTTTATTAACAAATATATGCTAAAACAATAATCTTATTTAGGCCACACGTGCGTTCATATATTGCAATGTAAACAATATCCATGATTGTCAATTATCGAGTATAATAGTTACCATCGAAATGTATATCCATGACTAATATTTCCAATTAATTAATAACAAATACTTTGTAAGAAGTACGATTATACAAAGAAAATCGACTTTCGTGGAACTTCTGCCTTAAAGAGTTGTCTTACTTTGCTAAAAATTGCGATCGCATTCGGTGCAGCATACATATTATCTCTTCATAGACCTCTGACATGCAGAAAATATAAAAAAATAATTCTGAAAATGCATGTGCAACACTGATAAAAAATTGTAATGTATTTAGGCTACAAATTAAAAAGGCTACAAATTAAAAAGAAAAAAAAAACGTGCATATTTCTATAGAGAAAATAAACTTCTGACTAAATCATTACGTGATCCCGCCTTAATTTCATCAAGCGATGGGAACGTTTATATTAGCACGATTTTATAACAGATATTTCGACAATAAAACACGCTTAAAAACATGTATTACTGGAAAAATGTGACAACCTGTTTATAATTACCTATTAAATGTTTTAAATTTTACAATATGTAAACTTTTTAATAAGGTTATATTTCATACCCCAGCCAAACCCGTGAGACGGGGTTGGATGGGGTTTGAACGTTAATACTCGGACCACGTAATGTGAAGAACATTTTCTAGTTGTTCGCGCATGTCATTTTCGCGCATAAATGTCTAATAGCAGTTATGTAAACAAATAGCACATGCTTTTTATGTTTTATTATTTTTAGCCATTTTTCATAAGTATAAACCTAATTTACTGTTTATAATGGTTGATACACCGAACTATGAAGTATATTTCATTATTTGTAGAACGCCATGAAACGATTTATTGTGTCTGGCTGCTATAGTTTTCATACTTAGCACATTACATGTGGATGTTTACAGTTAAAGACAAAGTGTGTGCTTTTTTGCTCCAAAACCCATCAAATTTGCATTTTCTGAAAACAGAAACATGTACAGCGACATGTTTGTTTTATTTCACTGTCTTGAAGTGCATGATATTTGCTAACGATTCGGAAGTTTTGGAAAACATATATTCGTAGTAAATACTTTTTTTCCCGAAATGTCTCCTATTTCCAAAAATAGGTTAAATCGGTTTATATTGTGTCTAAAGAGTTTGGATTCTCAAAATAGGTAAATTATATAATTATGTGCCTCTTGTCAGTAGAAAAATAATCGGTGTAGATATGTTATACAATTTGCCTATTGTTGGCGGGATAACTACTTTAATTGTAAACTAAATAAGCATTTGTTTTATCATACGTAAGTAGTTAAACGTGTCTATAGGTCAAATGTTCAATTTCAGATTCAATCAAATTATGATACAGATAGTTCAAAGTATTATGTAAACCAACAAGAGAGAATAAGTTTCATATCGCAGCTACGAGTATACCTATATACAAACAAAAGTATATTTATATAGTACACAACTCTTCTATTTAAACACATATCTCGCCTATTTAAACACATATGTTCTATTTAAACACATATCTCGCCTATTCAAACACATATGTTCTATTTAAACACATATCTCGCCTTTTAAGGTAAGACTGTTAGAAACTGTTGAAACTGTTCGTGTACATGATTTTAAAATATAGTTCATTCGCCAGAGACGTGTAAGAATTGTCTGTAAGATGTTCATGAAATACTTGATTTCTTAGAATAGTACACGAGGTGTGATTGAGAAATAACGAGACTGGTGCTATTAATCTTTGTTATTATATAGTTAACAATAACATTTAAACATAATATTAAAAAAATGTATCATGTATGGGGTAATTGATATCAGCTTATAATTAACGTTATAAAAGGCATTGTATAGGTTGTCATAGTTACCAATTAACGCCAGAGGGTCCAAATTAAGCTTATTTTGTTTTCAAATATAAACTCGAATTTCGAATGCCCATACATTCATATTAAATATACCGGCATCTATGACATTTTGTATGCTACCACACTGACGTCAGAACATTTCGCGCGTTAAATGCATTGACTACTGATTACTCAAAAAGAATAAACGTCTATTCTTTAATGTATAAGTTTCTTTATCGAGTCTGGAACTGTTATTATTAACAAGGCGCTCGATTTGGTAGCGCTCGATTTGGGTATGTGTTTCGTTTCATAACTCTCTTATTGTTTGGGGCGCTTGTTTCAGCCAAAGGTTTTTTACTTTTAAGATAAAATTAAGCTACTACCTAAATAAAAAAAGAGTATGTTAATGGACCTTTGGAAATGGCCGAAAACGACACATACGAAATATTGCAGTCTCGGTTTGATTGAGACTGTTCATGAGCGGTAGTGAAATATGCTAGCGACCGCTCACGCCCTCTAGCCCCGGGTAGTTGTATATCAGTAAAACAGACATTTTTAGTGGTAAATAAAAATACCTTACTTTTCAAAATCGGTTGAGAAATAAAAATTTCATGTGCGAAAGTTGTTGATGGGTCATTTTCAATGCAAAATTCTGCTGCATGAAATTATTTTTTTTTAGAAATGTTATCCAAAAATAGTTTTAAATTGTTGGATATCAGTAAATTAAGACACCCTATAGCAAAATATGAAGGATTAACGTTACTAAAGTTATTGAAATTTCGTAATTTTCCGCTGTCCCACCAACAAGGAATTTACATAGGAAAAGCCCCATCAAAAAAATCATTTTGGCTGTAAAATATTTATTTCTATACCGATTTTCAAAAGGAAAGTAGTTTTATTTACCACTAAAAATGCCAGTTCTAATGATATATAACTGATTACGTATATTTAAATTGCTCAAGTTACTTCAGAAAAACCTTTGGCTGAAACAAGCGCCCCAAACAATATATATTTAACTTTGTTTTAATAAAGCGCACACTCCCTTACAAAGTGGGCATTGTCCGCCGCAGCAAACGGGTATTTCATATAGACTTTCTTAGATTTGCCCTCCCAAAGTATCGGAAATTGAAGAAAGTGTACATGACCGTGAACATATAGAAGGGCTAATCACAGAAAGTACTGGATGAACCGAAATACCGTCTGTGGCAGAGGAAAAATCTAGTAGAGGAAGGTGCGCTTTAGTTTTACATACATGTCCAGTACATTTTCTTGAATTATCTCCCTTATTAATAACTCTCCATTTACACATTTCAAAGTCATAGTTCGTTCGAAGAGTGCAGAACAATATGTACTATACCATCAACGAGGTATGTAACGTAACCTGTAACACACTAATGCAGTTCCTATGTTTCTGTCTTGAATCGGGGTTTGTAATTAACACACTGATCAACCGGCTGCAGCGAAGTCAGATGGTTGCAGAGAAAATTGTTAGAAGTTAAGGTACTTCTGCAATTTGAATTGGTGATATCCAACCTGTGACAATGAAAACCATTTCGATGCAATATGTATTTTAAGCACAAGTAAGTGCATTAAATCAAGTACTTTCATTATTTATTATATATATAGCACATATAGAGAAAGAAATCAATAGAAAAAATGCACTAGTTTAGTAATTATTTTAGATTAAAAAACTGCAATTTTCCTGCATCCACAAAGTCTTATCTAGGGCAGCTGAAAATCCATTTTTTTAAATTTGTATACCAATCACTTACAACTTTACAAATATTGTACATGAACACATTCTCAAAATCAATTTCCAATGACCATAATGGGGTGACAATTTAATACACAAAGTATAGACAATAGAGGTTCCTGAAGGTTTACATTATCATGACATAATAATACAGGTAAGTTAGCCTAGGTAATTGCAATGTATGCATGTTCAAGCACACGACTATTGATTGAATACACAAATCTGTTTACCTACCTGGCACCTCATTTTTCAAGCATGATCTAAGCATGCTACATTTGTAATATTGCTGGGAGACACCTCTGTGTTTGGTCAAATTTGAGACAAAATGAAATAAATTTCAAAATTTTGGATTTCAACTGCCCTTGATAAGACTGAGAGGATTATATGGATGTTATTTGTTTTTAGTTTAAGGTTGTGGATATTTCTAGGTGGATGCACAAAAAATGGTATATTTTAATGTCAGATTATACATAAATGATAACATTTTTAGAACACTTTTTTTATTCTTCATTTGCTCTTATATATGTTTTGTATAATGGAAATCAGTTTGTTGCGTTATTATCATTAATTTCATAAAATCAGCCAAAATGAATTTTCAGTTTCACAGGAAAGACTCTGCCCAATTCAAAATGTTGAATATCCTTAATGGCGGGGTTAGTATTTTTCCTTTCTGTTGCGTATTTTTGCTAAAATGTTTGGAAAATAATTATAAAGATTTGAAAAGGAATGATAAAGGAAGCTTTCACTTGAAAAAATCCGGTAATCAAACGACGTCAGTGCATATATAGCACCCTGTATAAATGTTCAAAGATTTGTTAAAACTATGCAATTTTCGGAATAAACACAAATAACGAACTGATGTTCGCAATTGTAATTTAATCTAAAACGCTTCTCAAGATCTTCAATCCTTTCCGTATAACTGTACAAAATATCTCATTGAAATAATGAAACATTCCGAGTTACAGCATTTTAAAGTTGACAAGGTAAAAAACAATAGCGAACCGGAATGTCAGAGGTGTTTTACAAACGTTGAAGTCAGAGTGAACATTTCAGATGGGAACGGGAAGGTCAGAGTGTTTTAATAAATTCTTTTGCGTTTTTGACGATTGCTAAGATAACCACTGTACATTTTGGATTGAAACTTAAAACGAGTACATTTTAGTAAAATAAGCAACAGAAAGCAAAAATACTAACCCCATCATTAAGTTCTAACAATTCGCCCATTAGACTTCTCTGCAACCAGCTGTGATTAAGGAGGGTACGCCAGATGCGGGCAGTCTTTTTGTTTAGGGGGTTCCGTACTGGCGTACATTGCACCCTTTTCGTCCGTCAGACAATCGACCAATACATTGTTTATTTGATTCGACAGATACCGATCTAATGTATTGAAATTATGTTCGGCTTACATACTTTCATGTGTAAAAGGCTGTGCTATACTAGGCCATTGAGTAGGAATAATACATTTACTTCTGGGGAACCAGTTACATGACGGGGAACCTACCTTCCCCTCCAGAATACACTCTAAATTACAGCCTGAATCCGGAATACTGTTTGGGTTCAAACTGCGCCCTTAAAAAAACTAGCCTGGCAAATAATGGCAAAATGACACTACCAACCCGTCAAAACTCTACCCAGATGTTCAGATCAATAATAATAATAATAGTGATAATAATAATAATAATGATAATGATAATAATAATAATAATATTGACAATAATAATGATAATAGGGATGATAATATTGACAATAATAATAGGAATAATGATAATAAAAGTAATAATGATAATAATAATAACATATGGGCCGATTAAAAGTATCGAATTGTTCACGGGTGCTTAAAATACCTGTGTTTTAATATGTGTAAAAATAATTATGAGTTGGTAACTCTTAATTCAACGCTCTAGTGTGACCAGCCTGGTTAAAGCTGTTTATATTGTGTCGACAGAGTTTGAAATCTCAAAATACACCGTCCAGTTATATATATACGTTGTCGTCAGTAGGTTTGGGAACGGTGAACATATGTTGTAAAATGTGGCTGTTGTTGACGGGATAGCTACTTTAATAAGGCCTGTCGGTATTTATTGACATGCACGCTAGAGTTTATTTAGTGAGTTTATTTAGCTATAAAAATCGCCCCAAATACAAATCGATAGACTGGCTAAGTCACTGGGTAAGTCCTTATGTTTGTTAATGTTTATACTATCTGAGATAACTCGAGCTATCATAAAAACAACTAGTCTGCATGAAGTCCCTTACTTTGTTTGGCCTCAAACATCTGTGGTTCAGAGCTATTCAGAAATATTTGGGATTTTAAGATTTTGTTTTGATTCTGACTGCTAAATATTTAAAAAACAACAACAGCAGGCAGTCTAACAAATTGGTAGTGTTATTAATTACTGGTCCTTTGCGATCATCAAGCCCAAGCTTTGTGGCTTTAAAGGGAAACACGGCAATCTTGAAGTATTTGAAGTGGGTGTCTCGGTTTATATATCCAGTATCATTTTTACTTTTACCCTGGTTTCATTTAAATAAATCAAATTTAAATTATTTACTATTTCGTCTTATTATACTATAAAGTTTTAATATATTGTTCGTGCAATAATATCAAAAATTAATAATATGCAAAAACAAATTGCTGAATACTATTCTTATAATTAATATTAATGATTGAACAAATGCAAGTTATGCAGAAAAACTAGCGGGACGCCGTGAGTTTTTAAAAAATAAAGATTGCCTTGTGTCCCTTTAAAGTAGAATACTGTTTAAGCCGGTGGTAGTTTGCGTAAGAGGAGCTTCACCTTATATTACCCCTCATGAACTGACTCAATAAACTGCGTCTGCTACTTTTCTGTCTTGTTTGTGTGTGATGCTTCCAAGGGATCCACTTTTCTGTATTTATCGACATTCACACTATTGCGTTTGTTTTATAGAGCTGTTTGGCTGCTGTACAAAGTCGCCCGACTACGAATCTGTAGTGGTCCTAGGGGATCATCAAGCCAAATCTTTGTGGCTTTGAAATAAAATACCGCTGAAGCCGGTACATGGGGGCTTGAGATGTGTTGTATCTTTTACTACCTCTCATGAATAGCCTCAATAAATCCGAGTCTGACATTTTTCTCTATTTTTGTGTGTGTTATAGCTTTCAAGGGTTCAGTTTTTTTTAATAATAATAATTCATTCCAAAAATGAAGGGTTTATAGATGTTCTACTCTTTAAGCTATATAATCACTAAATTGTATGTTAAACGTGACAGTCCTGCTCATTCTTGTTCTCATTACAACTCGTGTCTCTTTTACGATGCAACGAATGTCTTCATATGACTGGACATGTTATCGTCGTCCTCTTCTGCAACAATTTCCTGATTTCAATAATCGTATGTGTCTTTCATAATCTGACAGTAAGTTTCTTCGTTGATAATGACTGAGTCCAAGTTTTTTTCAAATTCTTTTGATTCCAGCACTTAATTGACATTTTTGTTGGTGAAACTTGCATCGCCAACTGAAATGAAGTTCAAACAGTTTACACCAACGCTGCTTGTATTAGTGACCCATGTTGTCTTTATTCGCGGCAGTCGTACACATAATAGCAAACCTGCCTGTGCTTGAATGTTTAATGACATAGTAAATCACTTGCAGGATTCTGAAATGGCCTTCAGACCCAGTTGTTGAAAGATCGGTTAGCTTAATTAATCCTGGATTAGTGTAAACTTTCAAAGTACATTTTCTCATAAAAATATGTTTTCTACTACTAATAGTTTTCAATTTACATTTCTTCTTAACCTAATGCTTTTTACATGCTCACACACGATTAAGTTAACCGATCTTCGAACAACAAAGATGAAGGCTAAATATGAAGATCAGATATACTTCAAACAATGACAAGCCAGGCACTCTTCCGCTGAACATATATACCAACTACAGTGATCCTAACTAAATCCTGTTATTTTCAGAGTTCTGGAACCAGTTTTATTTTGCGTCACTTTCTGACCATTTTCAATTCTCCAGCTCCTCGTCTTTAGCCTTCATCTTTGGATAGCTTTTGTGAATCGGGATATTATAGAAATTTTAGATCTGGAACAGTACTATGACCGCCGGTGCAGCGTAGTGCGATTGTCTGTGTGTGAAGTACCGGAATCCACTGTCTGTTAGTTTCTTAATATTCTCATTTAAGACGCTGAAAGGCGACTAACTTTCAGAACATCGGGCAAAGGGTTTGCATTAGTATGATATTGTCGATATTTTAATCAAACAACATGATTAGAATATTATTGGTTCATTGAAGTTATTTTAATGTCAGACACTTTTTTTTATACTGTACAAAATAATTAAGTATAAAACAAGCTAAAATTGCAGAGCTTATTATCTAAAAAAAGAACATCTTCCCCGTCTCGAACCCGTACTAGCCATCTTACTAATTCAAAGTTCCGAGCGCTCCCGACCCAGCTAATAATCGTATGTCTCAACCATTCCAGTAATATAATACGTACAGAACCGAAATTTTAATACAATGTTGATTGTTGACATTTTAACACCTACAACTTTTTTTTCGGTAATAGAATCAACGTGCAGATATTTAATAATTTGCGTTTGTTTGCGCTTCTGGCGTAATTACACCATTAAATAATTGCGTTGATGCTTCCGTGGTGTATAGTCAAATAGTGTCTAATAATCACCATAAATGGAACTAGCAGCAGTACAAATGAACCTCCAAAGGCTAAAAGGCGAGGTAAGAAAAAGGCAGATCAGAGTATAAATGAAGAACCTGAACATATTGTGACAAGAGCAGAAGTGCATAAAGATGCTGATATAGAAATCAAAGACATGTTAAAGAAAATGTCAAATGATATGCATAAGATGCAAGACATTGTAAATAGTAGGATGGACATGATTGAGTTGAAAATTGATCAATCAGAGAAAAAGTTGACCGACACAATTACTGATAAAATAACAAAGATAATAGACAAACGAGTTAGTTCAGAAGCAGCAAAGTTAAGAAAAGAATTAGACAATAAACTTAGTGATATGAGAATAGAATTTGATAATGAAATAGCTCAAATCAGTCGTAAATTAGAGATAAGGGAAGATAGTAGAAATGACAAGAAATCGGAAGACAAACCAGATTTATCACAATGTGGTCATCCGTGGTCTACCTGAAACAATCAATGAAAATGTGCAAGCAAAGGTAGATGCTCTGATTAAAGATGGTCTAAAAGTAAGAGATGTCAATGCTGAAATAGCAGTAAGAAAAGTGTCAAGAATGGAAAATAAAGCAGGTATTATAATAGTAAAGTTTAAGACCAAGGAAGATAAGAAGAAAGTGATGATTTGTAAGAAATCGCTAAAGGGACATAGATTATATGATAGAGTATTTATCAATCATGACCAGTCAACACAGGAGAGAAGGTTAGCATCAAACATGCGCACATTGGTCGAGGCAGTTAAACGTGGGGATGCCAATATAGCGGTTCGTGGTTCCAGAGTTATTCCCTCTAAAGACTTTGAGGATAGAGGTGAACGTATTCGGGTAGATAGTCGAGATCGAAATGACAGAGACAGGCGAGTTGGTGATAATCGCGATAGAAACAATTACAGTAAATCATATCGGTTAGATTATCACAACGAGAGTTGTGACAATAATGATAACAGTCAGAGGTATCATGAGCATGTCGAAACTGCACAGCAATCACATGAGAACCAGAGATGGCATACAGCAGGTCGTGACGGGAGACAAAATGGTCGCTACAGTAGACAAGGCAATTGGCGAAGAGATAACTATTAGATCAAAGCAGGCTTTTGGAATGTCAATGGTTTTAATTTAGATATAATGTCTGATAATTTTAATATACGTGAAACTGTTTTTAATCACTCCAATTTAGATATTATTGGAGTTTCAGAAACTCATCTTAAAGATAAAACTATTATTGATTTTAAGGGTTATAAATGGTTTGGAAATAACAGATCTAATATACATGTAAATGCATGGTCCGGATCAGGAGGTGTTGGATTTCTTTTAAAAAACAGTGTGCTTAGTTCATTTAATGTTTCAATATGTGATGATGGTAATGAAGGAATATTATGGTTAAAACTTACGCATAAGTATGAAAATTTTAACTTGTTTCCTTGCGTATGTTATTTACCACCTAAATATTCGACGAGACAGATTGATGTTAATACTTTTTATGATAATATTTTAGCTAGTATATATGAATATCAAGAGATAGGAACTATATTTATTTGTGGGGATTTCAATAGCCGTATAGGAAATACACCAGATTTTATTGAGGGAATTGATGTTGTTCCAAATAGAGATATTGTTGATTTTACATGTAATGATTATGGTGCTGCACTGATAGAGTTCTTAATTAACAGTAACTATTGTGTTTTAAATGGTCGTAATTGTGTAAAAAATGATTATACTTGTATACGACCACAGGGATCCTCGGTGGTAGATTACTGTTTAGTAAGTCATAACAACCTATCGATATTTAATGAGTTCAATGTGTATCGACCATCAGAGCTAGTTAACATTACAGGGGTTGTGCCACTTTCGGTTCCAGATCATTCTTTTATTTCATGGAGCATTAATATACCATGCCGTTATTTTGATAGTGCTGCAAATGATCATTCTGAGTATACATTTGTTAAATATGATTTACATAATATTCCTAATGACTTTTTTCAAAACCCGAAGTTAATAACGGATTTTACATAATACTGTTTTTAATCTTGAAATGAGTTTAAGGACTCAGCATGAAATTGATAATTCATTACATAAACGGTCAATTACTTTAAATAGTGCTTCATCTAACAAAAGAAGAAAAATTGGTAAGCCCTGGTGGGATGATAATTTAACCACTCTTTGGAATAAAGTATATAATGCTGAACAATTGTTTATCAAATGTAACGATGTTTATCAGAAAAAGGTTTATAGAATTGATTTTATAAAATGTAGAAAGGCCTTTAAAAGGAATGTTCAAAGAAATAAAAGATTGTATTGGTTTAAGTTGCAAAATGATTTGTTATCTGATATCGATAGTAATTCTTGTAATTTTTGGAAGTCTATCGGAAAAATAGGTGTAGGCTTTCAAAAGAAAAAGAAAATTCCAATGGAAGTAACAGATGATAATGGAAATATTGTCTCAGATAGCGAATCTATATTATTAAAGTGGAAAAACAGTTTTTCAAATGTGTATAAGTCTTCAGCTAATCAAAGTGTTCCTATTAGTTTCGATAATGAACATGTAACAAATAATGAATCTATTCCAGAATTTGAAAATGAAATTACTATAGCTGAGATACAAAAAGCAATTTTTAATTCCAAAAAGAATAAAGCAAGCGGTATTGATGAAATACCAGCTGAAATATTTCGTAATGATACATCTGTTTCCATTTTACATGTTCTTTTTAATGTTTATTATAATACTGGTATTATTCCTACTGAATGGGGAAAAGGTACTGTATTTGTCGATTTCAAAAAAGCATATGACACTGTAAATAGAAATATGTTGTGGAATAAACTTTATGACTTAGGGATAAATGGTAAAATGTTGAATGCAATTATGTCTTTATATGCATCTGTTTCATCCTGTGTGCTTATAAATGGTTTAAATACAGAATGGTTAAATGTTACAACGGGATTAAGACAAGGTTGTTGTTTATCCCCATTGCTTTTGTAATTGCTTTATTAACGATTTAGCATTAAAATTGAAGTCGTTAGGTCTAGGAGTAGATATTGGTGATGGGGAAAAAGTATGTGTTATCATGTATGCGGATGATATTGTACTGCTGGCCGAAAATGAAACAGATCTACAGCTATTGTTAAATACACTAGTTGACTGGTGTGAAACCAATTTTATGTCAGTCAATATAAATAAAACTAATGTTGTGCATTTTAGACCAAGATCAAAACCACAGACGTTTTTTGAATTTAAATGTGGCGGATCTGATATAATTATAAAAAATAAATATGTATATTTAGGCCTTGTTTTAGACGAAAATCTCAATTATAATGTAACATCTTCATTTGTTGCACAGTCAGCCAGTCGCGCGTTAGGACTGTTAATTTCAAAATATAAAACAGTTGGTGGGATGCCTTATAAAGTTTATACTAAACTATTTGATTCGCTGGTTTGGTCTATTGTAGCTTATGGTGCAGCAATATGGGGTACTCAAACCTACTCTTGTATTGAAGCCGTACAACATAGAGCAATGCGAGTATTTTTGGGTACGACAAGAAACACACCATCAGCTGCAATGGCAGGAGACATGGCATGGCAACAGGTTTGTGTTAGACAAATACTTACGGTATCAAATTACTGGGTACGATTGAGTCATATGCCAAATATGTGTTTCAATAAACGAATATTCAATTATTGTTTTAATAGTAAAGGTTCTAGATGTAAAAATTGGTGTTACAAAGTTTTAAATAATTTTTCAAGAATTGAGTTTAATAACGTTCCGAGTGTAATTAACCCTATTGTTAAACGTAAATTTTTAGATGATGTTAAGAGTGCATCTTTAAATCAGTTTATAATAAACTGGAATGTAAATATTAACTCGCAGGGCTCACACTGGGATGCGCAAATGGCGCCAAATGCGCATAAGAATGAAATGTGGTGCAAGAAAAAACAAATTTGCGAAAGTGATTTGCGCAAAAGAATCAAAATCTTTTTTTTTTCAATAACACAAGCATTTTCGACCTAGATAAAGATGGGTACATCTTTAATTATTTCTATAGAGGACACTCAAAGCGAGTAAAAAGATTGATATCCAGTCTAACACGCATCTGATGCATGACCGATTACTGTAAAATTGACTATTGGACCACAGTGACCAGTGACTCAATAAACATCCTGTAATCCTGTCACAATCCCCCAGCTGTGAAATACCTACATGTTTGCTAATTAGTGTTTGTTAGTTCGATAATTGGCATGACCATTTTCCAATAATCACACCTGGAGTACACAGGCAGGATCTAATTACAAATGCAGCCAGTCAGAAACGGTGTTATTTATCCACATATGCGGTAAGCCAATCGGAGAATTCGTTGCATTTACTAAGATATTTTCCCATTAATTAAAGATTTTATAGTACATGACGTATATTCATTTTCCCCTCACGTGCCAATACAATTAAATTTAAAAGTCCAATATAAATGGACACCAACGACACAGGAAACGATTACAATAAATAAAATAGAATGGGATAATACTAAAAATGATTTATTTAAAGAAATATTATCTACAGAAGCCTCTCAATTTGATAATATTATTGATCAAATATCTTCATCTAACTTAGATATTAGCAGTGGCGTTAATACTTTTGCAAATACCCTGTACAATTGTGCCTTTCGCGTATATGGTTCTACCAAACGAGTAAAGCGTAATAACAATAACACGTCTAGTCGCAAACATGTCAGCCCGTGGTTCACGGAGGAATGCGAATTAGCCAGACGTGACCTAAAGTCGGCCAATAAAGCGTACAAAAGTATTAGGACGAATGAAAACATGACATTGGTTATATCCAAACGCAGATATTATTGTAAGGCCAAACGCCGAGCGAAGGCAAAATATATAATAAATCAAAAAACATTATTACACGAAGCAGCCAAAACCCAGCCAAAAAAGTTTTGGGAATTTATAAGAAAAGCCAGAAAGAAAGGTAATATTAAAAATAATATTCCTGATGGGGAATTTTTTAAACATTTTAAAGATTTATTTTCTTCAAATGATATATATTCAAGTGAGGATGTTGAGAACTATTTAAGAACAAGTAATTATGACGTTATAATTGAACAGTTAGATTGTGAGATTAGCATTGACGAGGTTAAAAAAGCTATAGCAATGTTAAAAAGACAAAAAGTCCGGGGACGGACTCGTTGACCTCGGAAATGTTTATAGAAGGGAGCGCTATTCTATCACCAACTTTATGTAAACTTTTTAATCATATATATAATAGCGAAATTTATCCAGATAGCTGGACAAATGGTATACTTGTCCCTGTACAGAAAAAAGGTGACAAAAATGATGTGAATAATTACCGTGGTATTATGCTTACAAGTATTTTTTCTAAAATATTTTCTCAAATTCTAGACTGTCGACTACGTAAATGGGCAGAAAGAAATAATTTATTGTCAGATAACCAGTTTGGTTTCAGACAAAATAAAAGTACAATTGATTGCGTTTTTATCCTTAATTCGATTATTAATAAAGTCATTTCCGGTGAAAAGAAAAAACTATATTGTGCTTTTATAGACTTTAAGAAAGCATTTGATTTGATATACAGAAATGGGATATGGTTTAAATTAATAATGATGGGCGTTTCATCAAAGTTTGTTAAGATGCTTCAAGCTATGTATGAATCTGTTAAATCATGCGTGAAAGTAAATGGTACATTAACTGAACATTTCGATAGTTATATTGGGGTGAAGCAAGGGGAGCCATTGTCTCCTTTATTGTTTATTTTATTTATCAACGACTTATCAGAGTCTCTTTATGATGATACAGTAGACATGATAACGCTAAATGAGCTGCAAATCTTTTTGTTAATGTTTGCAGACGACACAATTTTATTTTCATATTCAGCAGATGGGTTACAATTTTTACTTAATAAACTTAAAACTTATTGTTTCAAGTGGAATATTTCTGTCAATACTAGTAAAACCGTTGCAATGGTCTTTAAACAGGGAACTAGGATGGAAAATACTCGTTTTTACTACAATAACGTTGAATTAAACAATACTAAAACATTCACATATCTAGGTGTAACATTCTCATCAAATGGGAAGATGTTTCAAGCACAAAAGTCTTTGAGTGAACAGGCAATGAAAGCTTTATTTTCGCTAAATTCACTTTTTGATGTAATCCCATTAAATATATGCGAAAAGTTAAAGTTGTTTGATTCAATGATTCTTCCAATTTTAAATTATGGTTCAGAAGTATGGGGCTTTCATAAGGCACCAGATATAGAAAGAGTACATATTAAATTTTTAAAACAAATCCTTAACGTAAGATCACAAACCACAAATGCAACTGTATACGGTGAACTCGGTAGAGTAACATTAGACATCTTACGTAAAGAACGAATTATAAAATACTGGTTTAAAATAATTAAATCCCCAAATTCACTCATGTATAAAGTGTTACAGGACCAAGTACAAAATAACATCAACGATGTTAACTGTTGGGCTTATCAAGTAAAGACTATCTTATGTAATATAGGTTTTAACTATCTTTGGAATAACCCGGATGTTACTAATATACAAATAACACGCGTTGTTGAACGCCTACATGATCAATATTTGCAAAATTGGTATTCAACACTTCAAGAATCTCCAAAATTATCTACATACAATATCATTAAAACTGATTTCTCGTTTGAAAAATATGTTGATAGTGTAACAATTAATAAACATAGATTGTCGTTAACTAGATTTAGATGTTCTGCACACAACTTAGCTATCGAGGAAGGAAGGTATAGGAATGTCCCTAGAGAGAATAGGTTGTGTACTTTTTGTAATATGAATGTCATTGAAAATGAATACCACTTTCTTCTAGCATGTCCTTATTATAGAGAACTCAGAAACATGTGCATACCAAGATATTATTGCAGCTGGCCAAATATGCATAAGTTTAAATCTCTGGTCGGCACAAAACAAATTAGTCTATTAAAAAGTTTAGCAAAATATATTTATCTGGCAAACCAGAAAAGAGAACAAAGTATTATTTTGGAATAGCGGTATAGTTATAAATAATAAGCGTTAATAATTATATGTAACATGGTGTGATTTTAGCCCATATGCTAATTGTATAGATTACCTTCATACCATGTATAGTACTATTCCACTATCCGTTAATGATCGTCAATTATAAAACAAGTAATCCATTTAAATTATTTGCTATAGAATTCACACATATCCTGCACCGAAATAATCCGTTTTATGTTCACACTTGATATATGAATGACCATTGACTAGACTAGTTGACGCATGCACATGTCGCACGGGACATTCATGTGGATTATAAATCGTACAGGTAAAAGTACTTATACTCGGCGGTTACGAAAAAGGCCAAATACAAAAAAATAAATGAGCAGTAAACTGAAATAGTTTCTGTGTGTGAAAAATATATATATTTGCATCTGTTTTGAAGAAACACCATTATGCGAACGATGTAATGTTATTAAAAGGAATAGTGTTATTTTTTTATTTTTATTAAATATTTACATAAGTTTTTACTATATTATTAAGAAATATGCATAATAAGTAATTATTCAGATGTATGTCATTACTGTAGTTACCATTATATGAATTATATGAATGTATCTTTATTACTAATGGAACTATATGTATATATTAAAATCTGTCAAAAACCGTTTAATTACTCATACCTGTTATCATACTCTTCTCATAGTATATGTGTGTAACTGTTGCCGCCAAATGTATTGGCGATGAACATGTATATATGTTTGAGCCTGAATAAAAACTGAAACTGAAACTGAAACTATACAGAATTCTACTTTCACTTTTTAAACACCTAATTAATCGACCAAGTTTACTCTACTGATCAGTTGACCATTGTCAGTATATTTGTTTTATAACTGTTTCAATTAAAAGTATAACTAACTGAATTATTGTTATTTTTTTCTTTTATTTACAATATAATCTATTCTTTCTTGATCACATGCTAGTCACATGACCAACACAGAAATTCAAAATGGCGGCCGACAGAGTAAACAAGATCGTTGTTCATAGTTGCAAGTTTATAAAAACGGATTAAAACATCGCATATGTATTGTCTTATATTTTTATAATAATATGACAATGTATACACACTTTCCTGGATGATTTTCTTCCTATAATTACGAGGTTTTGTAAGAATAATTTGTCCTATAACATGTCAACTCCACAGACCAAAATATAAATTATTTGTTTTTGTTTTGCTGTTTCTCTTTTTTTGTTATTAATTTACATAATACCTCAGTCACACATAAAACCTCTGCTATCTATCTATGACTCAATCATACACTACATGCTGGATTTACCTGATTATAAACTTCCTTACAGTGTACTGGACATATAATTTGCGCGGCATGGGAAATAAAACAATATTGTTAAAATGAAAGAAGTAAAACTTCAGTATTGTTTTTGTCTATTTTCGAAGTGTAATCATTTATTTATCTAGAAAAAAGGTTACCTAAAGAGATCTAAAAAATCAAACATTTGAGAGGGCACTTACTCCTTTTTAATTGAAACTGGCCAGTGTGAGCACTGACAAGTTTGTGCCAATAAGAAAATATTTGGCTCCAATGTTTTCAATTTGGCTCTAATTTTTTTCATTTGGCGAAAGTAGTTGCGCAAAGAAAAAAATAGCCAGTGCAAGCCCTGACTCAGAACGTGGTAGTTGTAATATTGGTGGCAATAAATTACGTACTTATAAGTTATTTAAAACTACATTTGAAACAGAAAGGTACTGTAAACTAATACTACCAAGAAATCATAGGTCGGCTTATTCTAGATTCCGATGTGGCGTAGCACCAATTAGACTAGAGACTAGAGACTGGAAGATATGAAAGACTTCAGATTAGTGAAAGAGTTTGCCCATTTTGCAATGTTCAGGTGGAAGATGAGTTACATGTTATGATAACCTGTCCTTTATATAATGATATCAGAGCTAATTTATATGATAAAGCAATAAGCCTAAATCCCAATTTCAATAACTCTACAGATGAACAAAAATTAGTATATTTATTCACAAATGCAGACTTAATTCGTGTATGTGCCAAATCCCGCTACTTAATTCTTCTACGTCGATCTAGCTTTTTGTATCGCTAGTCTTTTTTCCTTCTTAAATATGCCAAACAATGTAAATTTTATATATGTAAATAATGTCAATTGTTTTTATCATATTGTGATTCTGTTTTATTTTCTTCTATGAAAATGATGCTAATCAGTTCCTTTTTGATCTGATCAAAGGGGATAAATGATTTTTTAATTTTGTTTTAACTAATGCGCAATAGTGCTTTTTTATTTTGTCAAATCTTACAATACTCATTCTTAGTACATATTTTATAGATAGATTAGCATCATTTACATAGTCTTAATGTGTAATATATATGCTAATATCGTTTGATGTTATTAGCTACTTTGAAAATATGTTGATGGTTTTATTACTATAGTCTCTTATAATTCTAATTAGAATGGCATGGCTATCGTATAATGTTTACGATGTTTTATTTATGTTTGTATTTATTGTAAACCATGATGAGACTTTAATAAAGAAATATATATAATAATAAACATTTCCCTGCCTTACTAGGGATACAAAATGCTCACTTTTGATTGCTTTTTGGTATTATTACCTATAATTCACCCGAATGATGTATTGGGAACATTTATTAGTGTTTGTTTGAGCTATTTAATTATAATAGACATAGACAGTAAAACGAAAATAGAAATGGGATAAATCTGTCTGTGACGTGTCAAAAAAGAACGTCACGTCAGTCAACGGATTGGCTTTTCCTTACATGATACACGACCCATAGATTTGTAGATGTTTGTAAATTCTTATACTTTTTTAAACAGGTTGTATTCAGTTTAAAATCAAGTTATAAATGCAAATCAATGTAAAACACAGAAAAGAAGCACTTATATTTGCCTCATTTTTGGTAAAAGGTTAAGACCATGTTTGCATAATTTTAAAATATCGCCAGAAGTTAGAAAAGGCTCCCTGTTTTTATTGCATTTTTATATTGTCGGACGCCCGATCGTTTGATTGTTACGTGTTTTAAAATTTTCTACGAAGAAAAATGCGCATTTTTTGTCCCTTGACATACATTTGTTCTATATAAAACGAATAAGGAAAATCAACGGTGCAATGACACCTAAATAGAGATAAATTGGATAATTCGGTCTCTCTTGGATTCGTACTTATAGGCGAGTTTCAGATAAAATTAGTAAATACTAAATAGAGTCCGAAACTCACACTGCAAATACAGCAGCATGTGCTTTTATGTGTTTTTTAAGCAGTTTTAGTCAGTTTTGTTTCTAACATCCGTAATTTCGAGTGTCAGCTTGTTTGGGGTCTTAAAATGGCGTGCCTGAGCTACATCTCTAATTGAACTTTAATTTTGTGGTATGATAACGTAGGATGCTGTGTGTGGTAGGTTTGACACCACTAAATATTTCCCCTATCCCCCACCCTCAACACAAATTAAATAGATAATAGGATAATGTGAACATTTTTTAAAAGGGTTTAACTTGTAAAATACTATTGATAGGCTTAAAAAAACACTAACTTTTGTAGCATACAGCTATTATCAGTTTTGATTTTAGTGGAATTTGTGGCATGTTTGACTGTAATAGACTAAAAATAGAGAACGTGTAGCCTTAATTTTTTTCAGAAACGCCTAGCATATTTATCGTAGTGAAAATTCACAAAATCTTTTTTTCAAATACAAAGAAATAAAATGTACAACCATAATCAGCCCCAATGTAAAACCATCCAGTACAACCCAGAACAGTTAACATTTAGACCATGAGCCAGAAAATTTTTCGCTACCATCACAGGTGGCAAATTCTTACTGGTACCATGTCGGGAAATATATTGTAGAGAAAGAAAAATCCATGATAGCAGTGCCAACAGGGTTACCAGTTAGCTGTTTCCTGTTATTAGAGCTATCTCCCCCTTTTAAATAAGATCAGGTTTCTCTAAAAAATCCTTTTCTCTGAAACCTTATGTGTTAAAGGTCTAATATTTTGCATATGGCATAAGCTTATGACCTGCTATAAAAACAAATTAAAATGGTGACCCTGGGGTCATATCTGACCCCGCCCCAGGTGCCACATATTTACATAGAGTTATATAGGACAACCTTTAAAAAACAAACCTTTTCTGGAACTACAAGAGCTAGACGTCTAATATGTTGCATGTAGTATAAGTTTTAGTCCTCTACCAAATTTGCTAAAATTGTGACCCTGGGTCATGTTTGGCCACACCCCAGGGGTCACATATTTACATAGAATTATATATGAACATATTTAAAAACAATCTTCCCGGAAACTACCAGGGATAGACGTTCTATTAAGTCTGTTCAAATGGTGACCCTTAATTGACTCAAGTTTGGTCCTGCTCTGTCGGTCACACTATTACAATGAGTATAGCCATTAAAGAAAACCTTTAAAAATCTCTTAATCAACATGAGCTAAGTCTCCTATATTTTGCATTAGTATAAGCTGATGTTTTTTAACTAGTTTGTTCAAATGGTGATACTGGGGTAAAATTTAACATGTGAACACTTCGAGGCGAGACCCTTTGGCCTCTTGTTGATGACTTGCAGTTGTGCAATTTTTTTTTATGAAATCACTTCATAGTTAGTTTAAGAACAACAGTATTATTCAAGAATAGGACTTACGATAAGGTATTACATTATAAAGACCTAAATTAATTAAAACAATTGAAACTGTTATCGTAAGTAAATATCCAATTTAACGATGTTTACGAGTCGCATGTTTTATAAATCCACCCACTTAAACCACAAAGGAGACCGCTGCATTGTCATTGCAAACAATTTAAGGACCAATTGGGTATTCACCTCAAGCGTTGGATAAAATACATTGACTACTGTAGCTTTGCCGATTGGGTAACTTAAATTGATGTTATTCGTACACAACCTCGCTATTAAACCTTCTTGAAAAGACAGTGTCAATTAAAGTATATCCCATCAAAAGGAAATCTTTAACAATAAAGGCAACACCCAGAAAAAATAGTAAACGATATACTTAAATGTTTTTGTAAATATATATTAAAATACTTAATTAGAAAGACCTCAGAATGTATCTATAATTTTACTGAATGACCAAAGCAGTTGCACTGCCAAAGAGAAAACAAATCTAAGATACGATCAAAATACTTAAGGACTGAAGTTCATGCACCTACCTCCCTTTTCAGGGTTAAAATGGCCGATATTGTTAATTTTGAGTCGTTTGTTTTACAAATGTTCACCCTTAATTCGCACAAAGTACTACCAAGAAAACCATATTATTGTATTAGTTAGTACCGGTACATGTATGTCAGACATAGTTTTCAGAGTATTCAAATGTCTACTATTTCGATATCCTTCGTACCGATTTAAGCCGGTGGTAGTTGCGTAAGAGGAGTTTCACCTTATATTACTCCTCATTAACTGACTCAATAAACTGCGTCTGCTACTTTTCTGTCTTGTTTGTGTGTGATGCTTCCAAGGGATCCACTTTTCTGTATTTATCGACATTCACACTATTGCGTTTGTTTTATAGAGCTGTTTGGCTGCTGTACAAAGTCTCCCGACTACGAATCTGTAGTGGTCCTATTGGATCATCAAGCCAAATCTTTGTGGCTTTGAAATAAAATACCGCTGAAGCCGGTACATGGGGGCTTGAGATGTGTTGTATCTTTTATTACCTCTCATGAATAGACTCAATAAATCCGAGTCTGACATTTTTCTCTATTTTTTTTTGTGTTGTAGCTTTCAAGGGTTCAGTTTTTTTTAATAATAATAATTCATTCCAAAAATGAAGGGTTGATACATGTTCTACTCTTTAAGCTATAGAATCACTAAATTGTATGTTAAACGTGACAGTCCTGCTCATTCTTGTTCTCATTACAACTTGTGTCTCTTTTACGATGCAACGAATGTCTGTTTGCGTGTTTGTTTTTGTGTTTTGTGGTTGACTGTCGTCCTTGAATGCTGCTTTCCCTGTCCGATATTGTTATCCTTCTTTATATGCACAATTGTGTTGTTTGTGCCGTGTGGCGACCGTAAAAAGTCTCCCCGTACATCCAATCAATATTGTTATTTTTACATCCTACAGGGATTGTATGACATTCATTGCTCCAGTTTTCCTTAAACACGTGTGTTTCATATACCGCGTTGAAGGTTTTGTGCTCATCGACATTTTGGCCCATTTTATTAGGGTTTTCCTTAACTTTCCTCATTATCTTGCATTAGACACTGACGTGAGATTTGGACCTCTTTTAACAGTCCGTAAGTTTACTGATATTATTTCTTATGGATCTTTGATACGATTCTATTTCGTATCTCTTATAAATACTTATTGGCCCTTATTTCGCTTTTCACAGAATGGTATTACTCTCCATAAAAACAATTATTAGTCTTTTAGCTAAAACTTTAAAAATAAATCTTTCACCTCCTCGGTTACACTCTGCGTCATCAATACAAATTCCACAAAATAACTCTTCATTTCTTAGAACTAAACCATATGTACGCCTTACACCTTTAAATCTTCATTCGGCAACCTCGTTTCATGTTCCTTTTAATAATATTACTAGGATTTTTAGTAATGGCTCAAAAGTTTCCGTAACTCCTCTAGGATCACCTGTTTTGAGGAAATAACATATAAAGTCTCCTTTCAGAAATCATTTAGTTCATTCAAGACGCAGGGTGTTTCCCTCTATTTATAAGTGCAATGCTAAGAGGTGCAGTTGTTGCAATTACTTATCGTGCAAGTCCACCATTAAATCAGCTGTTAATGGTAGATTGTTTAATGTATGTCTAGCTTCAAATGTTGATTGA
Source organism: Cyrtodaria siliqua (assembly GCA_037043455.1). Lineage (NCBI taxonomy): Eukaryota > Metazoa > Mollusca > Bivalvia > Adapedonta > Hiatellidae > Cyrtodaria > Cyrtodaria siliqua. The sequence continues at coordinate 58,864 of JAWPHD010002289.1, forward strand.
CGTACTACTCACGTCATTTATGTTCTGACTTGAAATGCACCACTTTGCGGTATACAATATGTTGGACAAACAGGTCGATCCTTAAAAGTTCGATGTCGTGAACACAAATATAATGCAAGTAATCCTAAAAAGTTAAAAAATTACTTGTACCAACACTTTCGTCAGTCAGGTCATAATTTTAATTATGTAACTGTTCAACCGGTTGAATATTTATTTTTTGATAATGATGCTAGTAAAAGCTTCAGAATAAAAGCTAGACATATTGCAGAACTTACGTGGATGAAAAACTTACAGACACCTTATCCACTCGGCCTTAATGACAATATTTATCAAGAAGGAAATATTTCTAAAGATCCTAATATTGACACTTTTTCTATATTTTCTATTCGAAAGCGTAAATCTAGGTCTCATGGTCTTAGGCGTAATGGTAACATCAAACGTAAATCGCGTGTAATTATTTCTGTCGCTGATTTACATACTATTTTTAAACAATCTGGAAAGCACTCTATGCTTTCACGGCTTACCTCTTTGTCTATTTCTTCACTAAAGTTGATTGACGAGGAAGCCGACACAATTTTCATTCGTACAGATCCCTTTTATAACACTGCTTCCATAGTTCAAAGCTACACACAACATGTTCTCCGACCTCATATTGACAAGGAGTCTGATCACGTCAGGCATTTTCTAAAACTGCTATATATTAATAAAGGTATTGATTTCATTGACATGCCTAGAATTTTTCGGGATACTCATGTAGTTGATTCTATCCCAAAATATTTCAAAAATTCCGAAAGTCCTGTAATTTGTTATAAGTATAAAAAGACTATTAGAAATATTATTTTCAACTACAACAAAATAGTTTCTGACCTTGATATAGTACATAATACTCCTAAGGAATGTGAATGCAACACATCAACATTTTGCAATGCTCCAGCAGGTCATGTCATCACTGGTAATTTTAATATTGTTGATAAACGTATTCGGCATTTGTTTTCGAAAGGTCCTAAATATAGATTACCTTCAACTGTTGATTTTAATGGCTATCGTGGCCAGATCGTCCACTCCATTGAAGATTTTAGTATAAAATGGTGTCGTAGAGAACATGCGGACCCAAACTCGCTTTCTACTTGGAAAAAGTCTATTCTTAAAATTATAGATACACGTATTAACTTTTATAATGCTAACCCCTCTTTACTACCTCCGAGACCTAGGTTATCCTTTCGTAATCTAAAATCGGGAATTCAGGAATTTCATAATAAATTTGTTTTAGTTCCTGTAGATAAAGCAGCTAATAATGTAATTATTGTTTGACGCCTACATTACGTCAATGTTTTATCTCTGGAACTCGGCAGCACCAATTCGTATACTCCAGTTAATTCTACTGAGGACGATGTTGTTTCCGCACATATCACTCGGTGCACTTCTTTCAAGGCTGGTGTAAACGATAAGCAAAATAAACTGCCTACCATGTACTGGATTCCTAAATTACATAAAAATCCGTATAAGACTCGCTTTATTTCTAATTCTAGTGCCTGCACCACAACAAACATCTCCAAACTTTTAACTTCTTGTCTTAATGCCGTTAAAGATCACGTTAAACTATATTGTGATAAAACTTATGAAAACTCTGGGATTAATTTATTTTGGTCTATAAAAAATTCAGGAGACGTTCTTGATAACATTTTCAATAAAGGTCAAGTTTCATCAATAAGTACTTATGACGTCTCTACAATATATACAACCTTACCACATCAGCTAATTTCTCTGATTCAAAAAACATTCGCTAGAGAAAATACTACATTGTTGGCATGTAATAATATTAAAGCGTTTTTCACTAATGGCAGTTTAGACAATTATACTATGTGGACTTGCTATGAAGTTTGTGAAGCACTCATCTTCCTATTAGATAATATTTTCGTCAGGTATGGTACCACCGTTTATAGACAAATTGTTGGTATCCCTATGGGTACGAACTGTGCACCACTTGTCGCAAATTTGTTTTTATTTTGCTATGAAAGGGATTTCAAGTTGAGTCTTTCACCAGATACCCAGGCAGATGTTATTGAAGCTTTTAATGACACCTCTCGGTATCTGGATGACATACTGAACATTGACAACCCTTTCTTTCCAACTATGGTTCATAATATTTATCCTAAAGAACTTCGGCTTAATATAGAAAATATATCTGATAATAACGCTTCTTTTCTTGATTTAGATCTCTCGATTGAAAATGGTAAAATAATTAGCAAAATCTATGACAAGAGAGATGATTTTAATTTTGACATTGTTCATTATCCCCACTTGGATGGGGATGTTCCCCGAGTAACTTCTTATGGGGTGTATCTGTCTCAACTTATTCGTTTTTCTAGAGCTTGTACTCGAGTTGAGGACTTTAATATTCGTAATCTTTGTATAATTAAAATGTTACTCAGTCAGGGTTACCGTTACCATAAACTTCGTAAAACCTTTGCAAAATTTTATTATCGTAACCCTGATCTTCTTACCAAATATAAATGTAATTTAAGGACTCTTCTGCGACAAGGACTATCACAACCTGACTTCTTTGGTGATGTGATTTATAAACTTCGTAAGATTCTTGGTCATGATCTCTTCATACTATCTTTGTTAAACTTGTTAAAAAGTTTATCAAAAGAGGTTATGACCCTATCATTTTGCAACGTACTGCATGCTTGGTGGTGGACCCTTTTACAGTTCGCCACTATGATTTCCTCTTTAATTGTACGATGAAAGGACAGGCTGTGGACCCTATGATGACGCCTACCTAAAGCCCATTGGGACGGTGGCGTTTGATGTTTGTCCATGATCTTTCTTGTCGTGCCCTTAATGGTGTATTCTCTTACTGCTCTGGCTTCTGTCAAGTCATTGAGTACCTTCATTGTGGCTTTCTAGGCTATTGTTTTTTTGTATTATATTTGCACGAGCATATTTGTGTTTTACTTATATTGCCTATTGATGCTGCCTTGTTGGTTAGAGATTAGATCATGGCGGGGATTTCTTTATTTACACTGTCCTGTTTTAATGGGATGACAGTAGGGTAAGTGTGAGGTTTGGTGCACCCTAGAACCGGTTTAAACCCCCAGTGGCCTACTTTGCCACTGACCGTTCCAATGCGGTAGCCCTATTGTCAACCCTTTTGTGTTTGTGATGTCGTTTGCATTTTTTATTACTTTTGCCATTTCGTTTGTCTGTTTGCGTGTTTGTTTTTGTGTTTTGTGGTTGACTGTCGTCCTTGAATGCTGCTTTCCCTGTCCGATATTTTTATCATTCTTCACATGTTATCGTCGTCCTCTTCTGCAACAATTTCCTGATTTCCATAATCGTATGTGTCTTTCATAATCTGACAGTAAGTTTCTTCGTTGATAATGACTGAGTCCAAGTTTTTTTCAAATTCTTTTGATTCCAGCACTTAATTGACATTTTTATTGGTGAAACTTTCATCGCCAACTGAAATGAAGTTCAAACAGTTTACACCAACGCTGCTTGTATTAGTGACCCATGTTGTCTTTATTCGCGGCAGTCGTACAAATAATAGCAAACCTGCCTGTGCTTGAATGTTTAATGACATAGTAAATCACTTGCAGGGATTCTGAAATGGCCTTCAGACCCAGTTGTTCAAAGATCGGTTAGCTTAATTAATCCTGGATTAGTGTAAACTTTCAAAGTACATTTTCTCATAAAAATATGTTTTCTACTACTAATAGTTTTCAATTTACATTTCTTCTTAACCTAATGCTTTTTACATGCTCACACACGATTAAGTTAACCGATCTTCGAACAACAAAGATGAAGGCTAAAAGATGAAGATCAGATATACTTCAAACAATGACAAACCAGGCACTCTTCCGCTGAACTTGTATACCAACTACAGTGAGCCTAACTAAATCCTGTTAATTTCAGAGATCTGGACCCCGTTTTTTTTTGCGTCACTTTCTGACACTTTCTGAATTTTCAATTCTCCAGCTCCTCGTCTTTAGCCTTCATCTTTGGATAGCTTTTGTGAGTCGGGATATTACAGAAATTTTAGATCTGGAACAGTACTATGACCGCCGGTGCAACGTAGTGCGATCGTCTGTGTGTGAAGTACCGGATTGGGGTAAATCTGTCTTTGACGTGTCAAAATAGAACGTCACGTCAGTCAACGGATTGGCTTTTCCTTACATGATACACGACCCATAGATTTGTAGATGTTTGTAAATTCTTATACTTTTTTAAACAGGTTGTATTCAGCTTAAAATCAAGTTATAAATGCAAATCAATGTAAAATACAGAAGAGAAGCACTTATATTTGCCTCATTTTTGGTAAAAGGTTAAGACAATGTTTGCATAATTTTAAAATATTGCCAGAAGTTAGAAAAGGCTCCCTATTTTTATTTCATTTTTATATTGTCGGACGCCCGATCGTTTGATTGTTACGTGTTTTAAAATGTTCTACGGAGACAAATGCGCATTTTTTGTCCCTTGACATACATTTGTCCTATATAAAACGAATAAGGAAAATCAATGGTGCAATGACACCTAAATAGAGCTAAATTGGATAATTCGGTCTCTCTTGGATTCGTACTTATAGGCGAGTTTCAGATAAAATTAGTAAATACTAAATAGAGTCCGAAACTCACACTGCATGTGCTTTTATGTGGTTTTTAAGCAGTTTTAGTCAGTTTTGTTTCTAACATCCGTAATTTCGAGTGTCAGCTTTTTTGGGGTCTTAAAATGGCGTGCCTGAGCTACTTCTCTAATTGAATTTTAATTCTGTGGTATGACAACGTAGGATGCTGTGTGTGGTAGGTTTGACACCACTAAATATTTCCGCTATCCACCACCCTCAGCAAAAAATAAATAAATAAATAAATAATAGGATAATGTGAACATTTTTTAAAAGGGTTTAACTTATAAAATACTATTGATAGGCTTAAAACACTAACTTTGTAACATACAGCTATTATCAATTTTGATTTTAGTGGAATTTGTGGCATGTTTGACTGTAGTCGCCTAAAAATAGAGAACGTGTAGCCTTAATTTTTTCAGAAACGCCTAGCATATTTATCGTAGTGAAAATTCACAAAATCTTTTTTTCAAATACAAACAAATAAAATGTACAACCATAATCAGCCCCAATGTAAAACCATCCAGTACAACCCAGAACAGTTAACATTTAGACCATGAGCCAGAAGATTTTTCGCTACCATCACAGGTGGCAAATTCTTACTGGTACCATGTCAGGCAATATATTGTAGAGAAAAAAAAGTCCATGATAGCAGTGCCAACAGGGTTACCCGTTAGCTGTTTCCTGTTATTAGAGCTATCTCCCCCTTTTAAATAAGATCAGGTTTCTTTAAAAAATCCTTTTCTCTGAAACCTTATGTGTTAAAGGTATAATATAACATCACGTGACAGGTGTGAACGACAGTCGAGTATTTTTGCGCTCTGCAAAATTTTCATTAAAATGTCCATACAAGTGGCTACAAATCTGTTTATTTGGATTAAACGTGTGTGTGGATGTGGATTATTGTCTAACCGAATCAAAAATTTGGATTTATGGCCAAGAACAAACGTTCAAAAAGAAAGAAAAATAGTGAAAGTGATAGCGATCTGAGTGGTAATTTGAATAAGACCGCCAAACATGGACAATCGCCGGAAGGGGTGAGTGTTAGTGACGCTTTAAGTCAGTCAAATGCAGTGTTGTTTGATCAAGGTACTCCTTCAAAATTAAATACTAACTTTATACCAGTATGCTCTACCCCCGTCACTTTTTCCGGTCTAACAAATTCCAGTGTTAATAGTCCTCAGTCGCCTATACGTACCACGTATCCTTCCATTGCAATGGAAGACAAGATCAATGCGGATACCACCCCTGGTACGCCGCTTCAAAGCGCAAACCCGACGAATGCCGACATCATGGCTTGTCTGTCAACAATCTCGTCCAAAATCAGTGATATGGACAAACGATTATTAACACTTGAATCACTTGAAAAAAAAGTAGATAATTTTGATAGAGAAATGAAAAAAATGTGGGTGCACATCGAGGACATGAATAAAAAAACAAGTGAAAGGCTAAATAAAACAGAGGATAGGGTCGATTCAGCCGAATACGCTATAGGCATGGAGCAAGATAAAATGACGCAAATGGAGCACGAAAATCAGAAACTGAAAGACTCTATTATATATTTGCAGTCGCAATCAATGCGAAATAATTTGATATTCGGAAACATTCCAGAATCCCAATTCGAAAAAGCCGAGGAAACCGAATCTAAATTTAGACAATTTCTGCATGAAAAGCTTCAAATTGCACGAGAAGTGGTGGATAACCTAAAACTCGAGAGGGTACACAGGATCGGTGCACCGGTTCCCGGTTCGACGCGAAAAATCGTCGCGAAGTTCAACCTGTTTCCTGAGAGGGAAATGGTACGCAGGCTAAGAATAAAGCTTGAAGGCACCAACTTTTATATGCACGAACAATTTCCGCCGGAAGTCGTCGCGAAGCGTCGCAGATTGACACCACAAATGAAGGACGCTAAAAGGGAAGGCAGAAGAGCATGGATTAGCTATGACACTTTATATATTGATGGAAAACCAGTGAAATTGGACTAGGAGCACGCAGAGGATGGACTAAGTGTTGTGTATTGGAATTGTAATGGATTAACGGACCGTAAAAAAGAACAGTCGAACTTTGTGGATATTTTGACAAAACACGATATTATATTTTTATCAGAAACATGGACAAGTAAGGACAGCGATATTGAATTACCTGGTTACTGTTATTATAATTTTTACCGTAAATTTAGACACCGCAGGGCTAGAAGAAATAGCGGAGGTATTGTATTATATTTTAAAAAATCACTCAAAAAAGGTATCACTATTGTGAAAAATCATCATGACACGATAATCTGGCTTAAACTAGATAAATACTTTTTCGGTAACACAGACGACATTTTCTTGTGTGGTGTATATTTGTGGGGCGATGATTCGCCAGCAGTTAACATTGTTAATGCTGATCTTTTTCAATTATTACAGGAGGACATATCATACTTTGATTCATTAGGTAGTACTTTCATTGTTGGTGATTGCAATGCAAGGGTAGCTAATAGAAACGATTATATTATCTTTGATCGAACTGTTAATGATATCGATTATAGTGACTATATACCAGATAATCCTTTAATTAGAGTATCACAGGACTCGGCAATAAATGCACAGGGAACCAAACTACTTGATCTTTATAAGGCTACGTCATGTAGAATAGCCAATGGTAGGTTAGGGTGTGATTACAGCGTGGGTTCTGCAACGTATGTGAATAGAAACGGGTGTAGCGTGATAGATTATCTGTTATTGAAAGAATGTGATTTTTCGATGGTGAGTGATTTTCAAATAGGAGACTTCAATGAATTCAGTGACCATGCACCGTTATCTTTTGTTATTAAGGGTAATAGCCATAACTGTAAAAGTAACATAATAAATCTTGAAAATACGAAGTGGGACAATACATACAAAGAAATATTTCGTAGCGGTATAATAAGCAAATTGCCACTTTTCAATAATTATCTTGATAATGTAATCAAAGATGATATGAATAGTATAAATAACCTTATAATACAATTTACAAATACAATACGTGATGTTGCGGATCCGCTCTTTAAAAAACGAAAGATCTTGAGGCCGTTTTATCAAGTACACAACAGCGATACTAATAAATGGTTCGATGATGAATGTGTTCTTGCTAAAACACGTTACAAAGAGGCATTATTCAACTTTAACAGAAACAAGTCGGGCGAAAATAGGGTGTTACTGGCTAATACTAAATTGATTTACAAGAAATTAATTCAGAAAAAGAAACGATCGTACAAATTTAAACAAATGAAAGAATTAGAAAAAATGCGCCATTCTAAACCACGTGAGTTTTGGAAACTATTTATTAAAAGAAAACGCAACAATCCTGATATTTCCATGAATGAATTTAGTTCATACTTTATAAATATGTTTAAGGATATAAAAGTGTCGGTTTCTGAAGAAGCTGAAGAGTTTAATAATAATCATAATTTTAATGATGGCGATGCAATATTTGAAGAACTCGATAAACAGATTACTGTAAGCGAAGTTGAATCTGCAATTCGTGCCTTAAACAAAAATAAAGTTTCTGGAGATAATATTTTAAATGAATACTTTATCTCAACTTGCGATATTTTATCTGGACATATAACTGACATTTTTAACGTAATATTTGATTCAGGATATTTTCCGGATGAATGGACTGAAGGTTTTATAATCCCCTTGCACAAGCGAGGTGATAAAGACATGGTTAGTAACTACAGGGGAATAACTCTAGTAAGTTGTATGGGAAAACTTTTTACAAGTATTTTGAACACCCGGATTAATAAATGGTGTGAGATTAATAATACTGTATCGGACGCACAATTTGGCTTTATGAAAGGCAGATCAACGGTAGATGCAATTTTCGCACTTCATAGTATAATCGAAAAAACAATAAAAAACGGCTTTATTGTGCTTTTATAGACCTTAAAAAAGCGTTTGATTCTATCTATAGAAATGCAATGTGGTTAAAGTTATATAAATTTGGTATTAACGGGAAAATGCTAAGAATAATTCGTTCTATGTATAACACTGTCAAATCATGCATAAAATACTGCGGTTCTTTCTCGGATTTTTTCGAGATTTCAGTCGGTTTGAAGCAAGGGGAGATAATGTCTCCGATCATGTTTGCACTGTTTATTGAAGATTTAGAGTTATATTTGCAAAATAGAATAGAGAGTGGTTTATCATTAGATGACATTTCTTTAATTTTACTGCTTTTTGCTGATGATATGGTGTTAATAGGTAATACTCCGCAAGATCTGCAAATGAGCTTAAATCGTCTATATGAATATTGTGAAACTTGGGGTCTGGAAGTAAATACTGAAAAAACAAAGGTTATAGTTTTTCGTAAAAGAGGTAGAGTAACCGTTGATGAAAACTTTTCTTTTAACGGAGCATTATTAGAGGTTTCAGATGATTTTAATTATCTTGGAGTTGTATTTAACTACACAGGGTCGTATACGTTAAATCAACAGGCTATGTGCGGCAAAGCATTAAAAGCTATGAATCTTTTAACTGCAAACATAAGAAAAACTGAACTAAAACCTAAAACATCCCTTCAATTATTTGATGCTTTCGTCTCATCAATACTCAATTACGGCTGTGAAGTCTGGGGTTTCATAAAATCGAAAGAGATAGAGAGAATTCATCTCAAGTTTTGTAAACACATTCTAGGAGTAAAACTGACCACGAGTAATGCTGGTGTTTACGGTGAATTGGCGCGTTATCCTTTATTTATCACAAGATATACTAGAATAGTTAGATATTGGTTGAAATTAGTTAAAACAGAAAATATAATTTTATCATCTATTTATAAATCTTCATTATCTGATTGTGAAAGTGGTTTAAACAATTGGTTATCCAATGTAAAATCTCTGCTTAATACGTATGGCTTTATGTATATATGGGATGATCCTTTAAGGGTGAACCATCAACATTTTATATCTAGCTTTAAACAGAGGTTGGTGGATTGTTTTATTCAAAAATGGAACACTGATCTACAAGAAAATAGAGTATTATCAAGTTTGTATAGACATGTTAAAGATAATTTTGGATATGAAAACTATCTGAATATTTTATGTACAAAAAGATTACGAAGTGTTTTTACTAAATTACGTTTATCTTCACATAGCTTAAGAATTGAGACAGGTCGTTATGCAAGACAGAGGATTGAAAGAAATGAAAGAGTTTGTCAAATATGTAATTCAACTGATATTGAAGACGAATTTCACTTTGTTTTAATTTGTACAGCTTATAATGATATAAGAAAGAAATATATCAGAAAATATTACATACAAAGGCCAAATATGTTTAAATTTATAACACTTCTACAATCTTCAAAGAAGAAAGAACTTTTTAATTTAAGTAAATATTTGTCAGAGGCGTTTACTGTCAGATGTTCTATTCCAAATATTATTTCTTAAAATATATTCAAGTACATCCTCACATAAATTGTTATTTTATATATAATTCCTTTTGTTTTTTTATATCCTTGGATTATTGATTAAAATGTGTGATTTATATGATCTATGATTAATTAAGGAGTATTGAAAATTGAACTATAAGTGAGTGTGTAGAAGTATGTGTAACCTGTCATGTGATTATAATTATGTATTACAAATTATGTATGTAATGATGAGAAACTGTAAAAGTTTAAGTCAATAAAGTATCTATCTATCTATCTATAATATTTTGCATATGGCATAAGCTTATGACCTGCTACAAAAACAAATTAAAATGATGACCCTGGGGTCATATCTGACCCCGCCCCAGGGGCCACATATTTACATAGAGTTATATAGGACAATCTTTTAAAAACAAACCTTTTCTGAAACTACAAGAGCTAGACGTCTAATATGTTGCATGTAGTATAAGCTTTAGTCCTCTACCAAATTTGCTTAAATTGTGACCCTCGGTCATGTTTGGCCACACCCCAGGGGTCACATATTTACATAGAATTATATATGAACATATTTAAAACCATCTTCTCGGAAACTATCAGGGATTGACGTTCTATTAAGTCTGTTCAAATGGTGACCCTTAACTGACTCAAGTTTGGTCCTGCTCTGTCGGTCACACTATTACAATGAGTATAGCCATTAAAGAAAACCTTTAAAAATCTCGGAATCTACATGAGCTAAGTCTCCTATATTTTGCACGTAGTATAAGCTTATGTTTTTTTAACTAGTTTGTTCAAATGGTGATACTGGGGTAAAATTTAACATGTGAACACTTCGAGGCGAGACCCTTTGGTCTCTTGTTGATGACTTGCAGTTTTGCAATTTATTTTTGATAAAATCACTTCAGAGTTTGTTAAAGAACAACAGTATTATTCAAGAATAGGACTTATGATAAGGTATTACAATATAAAGACCTAAATTAATTAAAACAATTGAAACTGTTATCGTAAGTAAATATCTAATTTAACGATGTTTACGAGTCGCATGTTTTATAAATCCACCCACTAAAACCACAAAGGAGACCGCTGAATTGTCATTGCAAACAATTTATGGACCAATTGGGTATTCACCTCAAGCGTTGGATAAAATACATTGACTACTGTAGCTTTGCCGATTGGGTAACTTAAATTGATGTTATTCGTACACAACCTCGCTATTAAACCTTCTTGAAAAGACAGTGTCAATTAAAGTATATCCCATCAAAAGGAAATCTTTAACAATAAAGGCAACACCCAGAACAAATAGTAAACGATACACTTAACTGTTTTTGTAAATATATATTAAAATACTTAATTATAAAGACCTCAGAATGTATCTATAATTTTACTGAATGACCAAAGCATTTGCTTTGCCAAAGAGAAAACAAATCTAAGATACGATCAAAATACTTAAGGACTGAAGTTCATGCACCTACCTCCCTTTTCAGGGTTAAAATGGCCTGTATTGTTAATTCTGAGTCGTTTGTTTTACAAATGTTCACCCTTAATTCGCACAAAGTACTACAAAGAAAACCATATTATTGTATTAGTTAGTACCGGTATGTCAGACATAGTTTTCAGAGTATTCAAATGTGTACTATTTCGATATCCTCGGTACCGATCCTTATGTGTAAGCGTGTTTATTTTTGTTGCTGTTTTTGTTTTAACTGTTTTCAATATTGTAATTTTAAAGGGGCAACATTCGCTACCCTGGTAGTGAGAGATTGGAGGTGTGTCTTATCAATAACACCAGCTATACATGTCTGTCAGTTACAGTGCATGACTCTAAATATACCACATGTTAACAAAAATGAGATATAGGGTCCTATAGAAACCACAGCGTCCGAACGCAATGGCATCGTAGGTCCGCACTGCACAGCAAACAAGGACTTGAAAATACAATGAAGGAGACAAAAAACAACAGAAAGGGTGGTGAAGACAGAACATATACTTACAAATCAGCTAGGAGTAAAGTTGTTCAACATAATGACTCCAAACTACTAGTATATAATTTCTGTTTATTTTATTGGAAATGTGACAGTTGTTTTTAGTATTATTCATGTTTTACCCTATAGTTACTCGTTCATTTTCATCTAATATCCACTACACTGTGTATAATATAAAAAAGAATTGCGCCAAATTAAATGTAATCTGATGACTAAACAGAACTTCACAATCCCAGCAAATATTTCATGACACAAGTTACCAGTGTTAAATTAAAATTAATTGCCAATTATAGTTGGTCTGGAGAAACAGCGTATTATATACTGCAGTACATAGTATAATTTGGACACGTATGTTAGGAAGACATTGTTTTGGGAATAAACATTAAAAAATAATGCATAACTGTACAAATTATTGTAAGGAATGGCTGGACATGATGGAGATAAGGAATTACATCGTATATAGTTATGACTAAGGAACATATATCACTGAGCCTGAGGAAGGAATATTCAATTTTCATTGGGGATATAGAAGTGCATGATGGTGTTTCTGATTCTGATGTGAAAATAGTAGGGATGATTTGTTATCCGAAACACATGGATAGTCACAGATGCAAACATCCCATCTCAGAGTACTGCTACGGAAGTTTACACACAATTACTACTGCCTATCTCTAGGCCATAACGCTGAGTGTCGTCTGTTGTAAACACTACCACATGTATTTGTGTACACTTCTTACCCCACAGGCTCCGCCACTGTATTTTCAAATTTCTGTCAGTTGGGTTTAACAAAATTTGAAACTGGAAATAATACCAATACACTTTTAAATATCAGTTTTCTTCTGTGTCAAACATTGAATTTTTTTATGAGGTGGAATTTTCAATATGTTGAATAAGGTCTCCCTGATTTAACCATGTATCAATTTAAATGAAAAACCTGCCCCAGCTCCATTTAGTGGCTTTTATACGGCAGTTGAGCCTTTAAGTAATACTATCAACTATTATTTAAACGACATATGGTATGAGTACTATTAATTGTCTTTTATTATTCCAAAGACATCGCCATTAATTAATATTACCAATCAAAACGTGGTAATGTGATGGTCATATATAAGGCTTACAGACATGTTGCAACTCGTGACAGTCCGTCCAGACATACTACCGTGCCAGTAACTTCAAACAAACAATTAAAGGTAAAAGTACACTTTTTTGTCAACAACAAAAATTAAGTAAATACTAAAATTGAGATCAATGAGGGACAGTTTAAGGCAGTACATAGACCCCTATGATAGTCTTTGTCATTGTCGCCACTACCCCGTCATCGGCAATAAACTTTCTATCTCTTTTAGGTAACTGTCATTCTGTTTGTACTATTTCAGCATGCACAAAAATAGGTTATGACTATGATTAAATGCAAAAAATATGTTAAAATTGTAACAACTGTACCAATTCTAACAAATAGTTGTCATGGTTAGTAGTTAGTACAGTAGTCTATGCATTACCCTTAAACTTCTTCTTCGATGTTTTTCGTACAAATAGTTTTCAATTTCATATGCATTCTTCTTTATTGTGATTTATGTGGGTGGAGTAATTCAAACTGGTGTTAAATATCGTTAAAATATACATAAATTGCAATTAAAGGCATTAAAATAGACATTTAATTAGATTTTGTGTTTGCATGTGTTAACTTTTGCTTCGTGTCTTTATGTGTAATGTCTTAATTATAATAAGTATTGAATAACGCATACACCTAAAAATGGACTTATAAAAAGCGGAAAAAACTGACATTTCCCTTATCTAGAATGCTTTGGACTGTTTGTGTATGTTGTGCACTATATACATATATCAGAAAATTAAAATAATAGTGATGCTGCAGTTATTCTGAGGAAGACTTACACTTCCTGTTCGAGCAAAGGCCTGAACGTTGCATAGTTCATACTTTCAATAATTCATAATATTTTAATAATTAAATCATCGAAGATTTGTTGTGAATTACTGATTCTTACAATGTTATACATATAATGTAAAAACAATTTTTACTAACCTTAATGCATAAACAATATGTCAGTAGTGGGTGGGGTAATTTGACTTCCAATTGTAAGCAAACTAGTGATTTTAAACAGAATGCAATGCTGAAACAAAGCTTATTTATTCTGTATTAAAATTAATATGAATTATAAACTTAATTGCATATTTTAAAAGTATATTAACAATTATAAAAAAATAATAATGTGCAAAAATGAACATCCAAAATGTGAAGCCAAGGCTACAATGATATACCTAGTATTGTTCGAATTAAACTGTATAAGCTACCCGTTCCAAATTGCTATGATCATGGAAACATTTCACCTACAGACATTGCTCTTTCCAAATTTTTTTTATAGAATTTGCCATCTGAGTTGGTAGCAATATCGAAAATTTTGGGTCCTGGCTCAAGGCTTAATTGTGTCCCAAGTGCAAAATGATATTAGTGTGTATATTCATCTGGCAAGCCAGTTTATTATTTGGTCTTTATACTGATGTGTAATTATACTGAAGACAATATTTTTCATTGGACATTTTATACAAGTAAAACTGGTATCTCATATGAATACTGTTACAGTATAGTAGATATCTATATAGGCATGCAGTAGCACGTTCTACTTTATGTTTTACTATTAATATATTCCCATGGTTCTTTAACGTGCATGGAGGAAAGTGCTATTAAGTTCGCCACCGGCCCCTAACCCCTCATATCTAAGGGAAGCATGTAATTGCTTTTTCGGGTTAGTTCGTTACAGATTGGGGTCAGTGTTACTATCCTTCGTAACTGGAAACAACGAATATAGAACTTATGTATTCTCGTTAACTATACACCTCTACACAAGCCAGCCTCTGCCAGCGGTTCTCTTGTTGGGTATTATAGCCAAAAACAAATTATACTGCTAACCATCATGTTTGTTTGTTTTGTTTGTATGACGTTTTACGTCATTTTCAACACATGTCAGGTTATATATGACGGTCGATGTTTTTTTGTGTGGAGGCAGATCACCCGCATTTCCTGTGTAAAACCAGTACTGTACACCTCCCGCCATCCGTAAGAATCGACACTTCCTCAAAAGTCGAGCTCCTAGTGGGATTCGAATCTGCAGCGGTGAGAGGCGAGAAGATTTACAACGCAACGTTGTTAACCACTCGGCCAAGGAAACGCATCTAACCATCACGTATATAGTGGTATGTTTATATGAGGTTATGCTGGATGTATAGTGTTCATGCTTCAGTTTGTATCAATCACGATGATTTGACAGCCCTGTGAAGCTATATCATAAATAAACTCTATTGTAACAAAATATGGTCTCCTTACTATTTCATGTTGTTTTACCTTTTACAGTTGATCAGATATAATTAAGACACGACTATTAACGTGAACTGTTTCAAAATATCAATTTGTGTGTGCGATTTATTTTATTTCAGACAGAAACCACATAAGGCGTTATTGCGACGTCCACAGTTACCTTTAAACGCAGATGGATATATCTACAAAACAGCCACGGTTTAAATGCAGCGTGTGTAGCACAGTGTTTACACGGTCGTGTAGTCTGAACATACACATGCACATACATACAGGTGAGACACCATATACATGTAGCGTGTGCAGTAAAGGATTTACCCAGTCAGGCAATCTTAAAACACACATGCGCATACATACAGGCGATACACCATATAAGTGTAGCGTGTGCAGTAGAAGATTTACCTTGGCAGGCAGTCTTAAAAAACACATGCGTACACATACCGGCGAGAGACCATATAAGTGTAGCGTGTGCTGTAAAGGATTTACCGTGGCAGGCAATCTTAAAAAACACATGCGTACACATACAGGCGAGACACCATATAAGTGTAGCGTGTGCTGTAAAGGATTTACCGTGGCAGGCAATCTTAAAACACACATGAACATACATACAGGCGAGACACCATATAAGTGTAGCGTGTGCAGTAGAAGATTTACCTTGGCAGACAGTCTTAAAAAACACATGCGTACACATACCGGCGAGAGACCATATAAGTGTAGCGTGTGCTGTAAAGGATTTACCGTGGCAGGCAATCTTAAAAAAACACATGCGTACACATACAGGCGAGACACCATATAAGTGTAGCGTGTGCTGTAAAGGATTTACCGTGGCAGGCAATCTTAAAACACACATGAACATACATACCGGCGAGAGACCATATAAGTGTAGCGTGTGCAATAAAGGATTTACACAGTCCGGCAATCTTAAAACACACATGCGCATACATACAGGCGATACACCATATAAGTGTAGCATGTGCTGTAAAGGATTTACCGCGGCAGGCAATCTTAAAAACCACATGCGTATACATTAAAGGGGGACACTATATACGTGTAGCGAGTGCAGTAAAGGATTTACCCAGTCAGGCCATCTTAAAACACACAGTACATACATACGGGGGAGACACCATATTAGCGTGCGCTGTAAAGGTTTTTACCGTGGCAGGCAATCTTAAAACACATATGCGCATACATACAGGCGAGGCACCCTCAAACGTGTAGCATGTGCAACAAAGCATCCTGTCAAGTGATCTTAACAAACATATGATATACATACAGGCGAGATAACAAGTGCAGTAAAGGATTTACAATCAGACAATCTTAATAAAACACATGCGCATACATACAGGCGAGACACCATATAATTGTAGCGTGTGCATTAATGGACTTAAAAAAAGACATGCACCCCCATACAGGCGAGAAACCATATTACTTGTAGCGTGTGCAGTAAAGGATTTACACCTTCAGACGGTTTTAAGAAACACATGCATGCAGGCAAAACGTCAGAAAAGTAAATTGTGAGTATAGTAAAGGATTTACCGTAGCAGGCAATCTTAAAAAACACAAGCGCATTCCCATATAGGCGAGAAACCATATAAGTGTAACGTGTGCAGTAAAGAATTTACCGAGTCAGGCAATCGTCAAACTCACATGCGTATTCATACATGCGAGACACAATATAAGTGTAGTGTGTGCAGTAAAGGATTTACACAGTCGGGAGATCTTAAAAAGCACATGTATATAGATACAGGCGAGAAACCATATAAGTGTGTTGCGTGTGCAGTAAAGAATTTACCGAGACAGGCAATCTTCAAACCCACATGCGTATTCATACAGGCGAGACACCATATAAGTGTAGAATATGTAATAAAGTATATACCGAGTCAGGTAAATCCGCGTAAAATACCCCCGAAAATATTAAAAAGCCTCATTGAAAATATGATTTACGAACAAGGTAATTAAAAAAGGTCTTTATAGGTATTTAAAATCAGAACTTGTAAGTTTTTTTTATTTAAATGTGTTAAATATTAAGAAATAGTATAGCTATGGTATTTTATAGAACCTCCTCTCACCGTCTACTCATAATGAGAGGTCGGCATGTAGGTATGACTAGAGAGAGACGTTTGTGTTTTCAATGTAATAATGTTGTAGAAGATGAATATCACTTTCTCTGATTCTATCCTGATTTAAGATTGGTATATATTCCTAAAAAACTACTGTGAGTTTCCTTATAAATATGTTATAAAACATATAGCTATGTTTCTTTTTCATGCTTAAAGGAGTGAATTTATTCATGATTAATATTTACTGTTATATAATAGTACTAGTATTCTATCGAAAGTAGTGTCAGTTAATTGTACATGTATGTATAACAACCAAATCACGTGTGAAATATTATGATAAATGTAGTGTTTCTAGGCTATTGTTTTTTTGTATTATATTTACACGAGCATATTTGTGTTTTACTTATATTGCCTATTGATGCTGCCTTGTTGGTTAGAGATTAGATCATGGCGGGGATTTCTTTATTTACACTGTCCTGTTTTAATGGGATGACAGTAGGGTAAGTGTGAGGTTTGGTGCACCCTAGAACCGGTTTAAATCCCCAGTGGCCTACTTTGCCACTGACCGTTCCAAGGCGGTAGCCCTATTGTCAACCCTTTTTGTGTTTGTGATGTCGTTTGCATTTATTATTGCTTTTGCCTTCTTGTTTGTCTGTTTGCGTGTTTGTTTCTGTGTTTTGTGGTTTCCTGTCCTCCTTGAATGCTACTTTCCCTGTCCGATCTTTTTATATTTCTTTATATGTTATAGGTTTACCACCACCAATTGCATGTAAACCTCCGTTGTGTAGTCGAATGTAGTTCCTATAATACAAAGTAATCCCTCCTTTTTCGATGGAAATGGGCATTATAAGTAGGAGAAAACTGCCCATTTCTATTCGATTTTGTGGTTATATGTATAAGAAGCGTATTAATAGGTTTTACTGGATCACTGATGAACATTTTCGAAATTTCGGCTCTATGCTTACACTTTGTGAGCAATGAAAAGAGTCGATCAATAAAATCAGCAGTACCCTTGACCTGTTTAGTAAACAAACAAGAACTTTCTTACATGTCTTGTGACCCCACGTTTTCTGGTTATTTTTATAGTTGAAAAATAGTTTTCTATATGAACATTACACTGCTGCATTATCCATCATACTTGAGTTGAATTTGCAGCAAATCATTAATATGTGACACTTTAACATTGGTGTCTATGGGGTAAATAATTAGTGCTTTCATACCTATATGCTTTGGGCGGTGGTCTGTATCACTAATAAAACATTAAATATTGAATATCGGATATTTCTGATATTCTGGCACTCATGGCATGCGTAAACTACGTAAATACGATGTACTAGTGACTTAAACATTTATCCTACTGACACCAAAAGCAAAATGATTCCTCCTCTACCAACGCAGTATGTGCATATGAAGGTTCATACGTGGGTGTTTTGTACTTGTCATGCAATGACCATGCTCATAAGGTCATGGCGACCTTGACATTTGACATACTTACCAATACGTTTCTTCCTCTCGCCGACGGCAATGTACCTATGAAGTTGCGTGAGAGTTTATTTAATTGTGGTAGGAATAGGATAATATGCATAAATACCACCCTTACCTTATTAAAATTGCTGTAATTGAGGAGAAATTTTTTGTGGAATGCGCAGATCCATACGATTTCATGGCGACCTTGAATTTTGCGATAATGGGTTTGTGTTCTCATCGGTTTTAACGTTCACACGAAACCTCATCAGCGTGAGTGTTCCGGAGTTATCGCGCGGAATATATGCCACTGTGATGCCATTCTGACCTTCACCTTTGACCTATTGACACAAAAAAGCAATAGCATTCTTTCTCTCACCAAGGGCAGTGAACCTTGATAATGGGTCTTATACTACTCTTATACAGAAATTATCGCGCGGAATGCATATGCCCATAAGAGGTCATGACGACGTTGACATTGACCTAGTGACTACAAATGTTATAGCGTTTCTCCTCTCACCAAGGCAGTCTACCTACGCTATAACGTTTCATGAGAGTGGTGTTTTGTTTTTGAACCGCCCTATACCACAATACGTCCAGTTTTTCAAACGGACGTAAAACGGGCAACAGAACAAAAGAACAACTTTATATAGATTCGAAAATGTATCTCGTGCATTTAGATATAACTAATACCTATATACATGTGTACATAGTATACAAACCTATATGCAGCTGTATTCTCAGTTAGGCTTATTTCAACTTAAATGATTAACTTGAGAGCATTAAATAAGCATGTCGGCATAATTACTTCCTTTGTCACGCTGGACGACACGCAAGGATGGAACCAAACAAGATATGTAATATGGTAGCATGTTTCTTTCTGCTTGATATGCACAATGGAAGTTTTACAAAAGCTCTTCTTTCAGTCTGAATTCATCATCACGTATGTTATATTAGTATATAACAGGAATCAACATACCGAGCTCATCCTCCATTTAAATCAAGATAGAATATGAAGAAATGGCTTTAAACCTAACTTCTAACGTGCAGACGTTGATGCACATTCTACAGCTGACCCTCCATGGGGGTCACATTTGCATACGCATGCAGACGTTGGTGCACATTCTACAGAAGACTCCATTTACGATGGAGCCACATTTACATACGCATGCAGACGTTGATGCACATTCTACAGCAGCCAGTCCATTTACGATGGAGCCACATTTACGTACGCATGATCATGATGAAGACCTAAAATAAACATGATACAATATGATAAAATGACATGAATGTGTGTTTGCGACATCACAATTACAAAGGGTTAACAACAGGGGTACACAGAAATGCCCGCAAGACTATATACTCTGACAAATTAGGCAGCATTTAAGTCGATTTATAGATTCCAGACGACATACTATTTCATTTGGGCGCTTTAAATGTGTTACAAAAACTACGCTGCTTTTGTCGGAAAAAGACGAATTGTCGCACCAATTCCAAAATATGCATCCACTTCTGAAGATGATGTAGACAAATAATAAAATTAACTGGCGAGAGGGTGAACTATTAAAAGTAGATAAAGTCGAATAGGAAATTTAGCATTTAAAGACCACGGTCAACCAAAAAATACGATTTGAAACAAACCACAATTAAAAAAATGAATAAGAGGCAATGTATATGGCATCATCACCAACATAAAATGGTTGACAACATACATTTACAGAAATGCCAAAGCACCAATTTACAGAAATGCCATCTCTAATTTACAGAAATGTCACAGCACGAATTTACAGACATGCATACTAGTACGACATTACGGTTTCAGTGTACTGGTATTATGCACGAACAGTAGATTAAGTAAGAGGTAAAGTAATTAAAAAAACTGATACTAAAAAGCAAAACATGCCCTCACATTTTAATTAATGTAACACTATACTAACTGAGTCATTATAATTATTTTAATTAAAACAATGCGAGTAACTAGAGTAAAAAATCAGCCGGCGTTACATCAGCCTGATGACACATGCTAAGATGAGCGATTCCCCTTTAAATCTTCATTCAACAATATGTACAGAACAGAACATTAATATTCTTTATTTGACTTATTCCACCATACCTCGCCAAGTATATGCATGATTGCAATATGAAACCATAACCGCTGAACTAAGCCTATAAATAATAAATTTTAACAAATATAGCGAAACAAATTGTTATGTTCCTTAAGTAAATTAAACACAAAACCATGCTGTATTTAACTGTTTATTTCTGGACCTGATACATATTCCTAAAGTTCAGAACGCGTGTTTTAGCCAAAGGGTTTAAAGCAATAATATAAATAATTTCAAAAATACATACATTGTACATGAATTATATATCATTGGAATTGAAATGTGTAGTGGTAACAAAAAACACCTCCGCTATGAAAATCGGCTGAGAAGAAAAAAAGATAGTCAAAATTATTTAGGTCGCCAGAAAATGTTCAGGGTCTTAATTGACGTTTGTCCGACACGTTATTTCTATTTTTAGATAACAAACATAGTTGTCTAATCATTATGATCTGTCGCCATTGATATAAATATATGTTGTAACTGTTGCTTATGGTGTTCATATGTATGAACCTAAGTGAATAAAGAATTGATTGTTTGATGCAGCAGAATATTCATTTAAAATCCCTGTCATAAACAACTTTAATTTCGCACGTGATTTTTTTATTTACCAGTAATGTATGTTTTTATTTAACGCTAAAAATGTTTGTTTCACATATATATATGTTTAGGTTAAAGTTGAATTTTATCTAAAAAGTAAAAAAACATCAACAAAACATTTGCTGAAACAAGCACCCCGAACACAAGTTTGAATATTGAACTGTTTGTTTTTTAAATGAAACTAACATAGGCACGTTTTAATTAATTAGACAGATGTTTTGTTCTATGTGCGAAAAGGATTAGCAGTTAAAACAAATGTACTTCAAGATAAATATAAGGAAACTGATGACGTAGCATTGCTAAAAACAAACTAATATTTCGAGCACTTTATGCTTACTATAGCACTTTCCGGAAAGTGTTGTTATCTGCCCCTGATTTTTCGCTCTTTAGCTCAAGAAGTTTACTTCCGGGTAGTATCCTGGAAGGGGTATAAAAACCACTTCCGAACCCCCGCACCTCCGAACCCCGAACCCTTTACAGAAATTAAAAATACGTATAACTGACAATAAACGAATCATACCGTTATAATTTTAACTGGTATGCATGTATTTAATGTACATATATATATGGTTAGTATTTGATTGCCTTAATTAAAGTATTTGTAGCAAAATTGCTATTTTATTCATCGCTAAGGGTATAAAACCCACTTCCGAACCCTAAATCTCCGAACCCCTAGTTTTTGAACGATACGAGGGTTCAACGCGTTAATTATGTAAAGTTTAGCATTCATAAACTAACTAACCTCATTATAAATGTAATTTCCAGTCTTGGTTTCTTTTATTAATGAAGATACAGCCATTTGTTTACCTTTTTTTACGATACCGAACCCTAATCTAAAAATAATTACGGTGTCATTCGAATAACACGTGCTGTGAAAATCGCATGTTTCAATTGTTTTATCTATGCTTATCAATTCGGAAAACACAAACTAATTAATCAGTCATTGATTGGGAATCATTGATTGGTGAGCTAAAATCACATCTAATCATATCATAAAGCCGTGACACAAACAAACAGGTATATATTACTTGACTACACTAATTGGTGAACCAAAATCTACACTAATTGGTGAACCAAAATCAGTCACAGGATAAAGCCGAAAAACAAACAAACAAACACTCAGGTAAGCACGGTCATTCTTTGGTATAAATGTCGAATGAAACTTTGCTAAGTTGTCATTTATTGAATATTAATATTGATATACACATCGATATGGCTCTGTATGTAGGAGATTCCAATTTCCGGTACCTGAAAGGAGAGGCGAGAGATTCCTCCGTGCTCTTCAGATCTGGTGCCAAAGTGGAAAACATGTCATCTCTCATGGGGGATGCTGTTTTCAGACACCAAGTAAGTCATTTTTTTAATCATTTATAGTCATTGTTTCCATTGTTTTCGTTGTTTTTATATTGTATTATTTTAATTCAATTAATTATTTCTATTTCTAATACCCTTGATTGTAAACTTTATTTAAAAGCATCTTCTCTTATAAACAGACATTTTTGTTAAGTTAAAAGCCTTAAAAAACAAAAAAAATTAAATGTCTAATGTCTTCTATGTCAGCATTACTGTCTTTTTTTTTCATTTCTGTTTTATATGGTGCTGCGGATTATATGTGACAACCCAAAAAGAATTTTTGGTATGTATTATAAACGAACTTCATTCACACCAGAATCCTTATTTAAATGTATTACTGGTGCAATAAAAGCAACTGTTACTGTTATGTGATCCTGTAATATGCAAAAACAATTTCTGTTGTTCTTAAATTAATGATTGAAAAATGTAACACGGGACACATGTAAAGAATCTTAATAATTTATAGATTTTAATAAAATATATATACAGTATATATAGAATTGTACAACACTGGATGTAGTTTTGATATTTTTACCAACAAAATTAACAATAAGAAAAAAAAAGGGTTATGGTATGTGTTTTCCGAATTGATAATCATAGATAAAACAATTGAAATATGCGATTTTCACAGCACGTGTTGTTCGAATGACACCGTAATAATTTTTAGATTAGGGTTCGGTATCGTAAAAAAAGGTAAACAAATGGCTGTATCTTCATTAATAAAAGAAACCAAGACTGGAAATTACATTTATAATGAGGTTATTTAGTTTATGAATGCTAAACTTTACATAATTAACGCGTTGAACCCTTGTATCGCTCAAAAACTAGGGGTTCGGAGATTTAGGGTTCGGAAGTGGGTTTTATACCCTTAGCGATGAATAAAATAGCAATTTTGCTACAAATACTTTAATTAAGGCAATCAAATACTAACCATATATATATGTACATTAAATACATGCATACCAGTTAAAATAATATTTTTAATTTCCGTAAAGGGTTCGGGGTTCGGAGGTGCGGGGGTTCGGAAGTGGTTTTTA
Organism: Cyrtodaria siliqua; assembly: GCA_037043455.1. NCBI lineage: Eukaryota > Metazoa > Mollusca > Bivalvia > Adapedonta > Hiatellidae > Cyrtodaria > Cyrtodaria siliqua. The sequence goes on from JAWPHD010002289.1 coordinate 82,799, forward strand.
TACCCCTTCAGTATCCTGGGAACAACGGTAAACAAACAAGGGAAAATCGATATTTCGCGCTCATAGATTTATTGTTTTAAACGATGCCGTCAAGCCAAAGATACTGTTATGTATGTAAAAATCATGGACAAAAGATTATTGACGGGAAAATAGTGTCCATGCAACGTTTTCCAGCCAATTTACTACCCGGAAGTAAACTTCTTGAGCTAAAGAGCGAAAAATCAGGGGCAGATAACAACACTTTCCGGAAAGTGCTATAAAGCCTTCATCAGAATACAACGCAAATTAAGATGACCATCACATATTTTCCCATCCACCTGCACTACATGTATTTATATGATTTCTAATCAGATGAATCGCGATATGTTAGGTGTGATATACTTGATCAACGAGTGTCATGTCAAATTATTGATTCTTCGTCTCTGATGATGCCGCCACCACGTGCTTGATATGCCACATTATGTACACGTGTCTGGCTTCCCAACAGTGTGTACCCACATACATGTTGCGAGCCCTGTTTTGTTCATGCTATTCAATGCATATTATGTGAAGTATCACCCGACTGCAATCGTATATGAAGTTGAAATGATGATGCTCTTCCTAAACCTTTCTCGCAAACCTGACATGTATATATTTGTGGACCAGTATGAACGATCGTATGATCTTCAGAGTACTTCGTTGAGTAAATGGCATGTTGTAATTTGTAAACTTGAAAGGCTTCTCACCAGTATGTACTTACTATGTTACGTCGGGGATTAAACATATAATCTATTACGTAATATGAATATAAGTGCTGCACAGATTTCTTGACATGTTCGCATGGTGTAATTGTCTTACTTGGCATGTCCACATGGTGTAATTGTCTTACTTGGCATGTTCACATGGCGTAATTGTCTTACTTGGCATGTCCACATGGTGTAATTGTCTTACTTGCCTTTAGTAAAGAATGCTAATATTGTATTTTCCCTGCTAGCAAGATTGATATGATCGTATGGTATGGTAAGTTTTTCCCATTTTATAGCAGTAAAATAATGTTAATAAATATTGTCATATATGATTTACTTTTGCTAATTAATATATGTTCATATAAAATATACAATGAACTTATTAAGTTTACCTTTTCTTTTAAATGACACCTGTATTTAATCGCGTCTAGTAAATTCAACAAACTGCTTCTCTAATTGTTATTCTAACACGACCTCCACAGTCTTTCATATACACAAAGAAGAGAGACAGCTGTATGTTATTCTACGATAAAATACAGTTGTTCCATTAATTCCCCGCGTATATTTAATCCGTTGGAAGCGCCACGTTACATGACGTCACTTGGTAAATATACGTCACGAAGACAAACTCAACAGTAATTTTAATGAAATGTTAATTACAACAAACTTGCCATGCTCCCAAACCGTGAACACCCCCGATATAAACCCATCATATGCATCAGTACATATAACATTAATAAGCATCTTGAACAAGGTGAGAACGTTTGAAGTCAAACAGCGCAAGCTATATGACGTAAGCAATGACTTAATTGTTTGTCACGTGACTACGTATACTAGTGTATTGAAGCGCAGAACTTTGCATACGGGGGCGCCCAATGGAACATCCTGTAAACATAGCAGCCTGATTACCTTGACCTCCGAGATAATATATAGTGCCCCAACAATAGCGAAAACAATGAGGTTATTGTTGTGTTAGAATCGAAATAATAAATACATACCTGTATTTTATCGGTGAATAAAATACAGTTAGTCGTTCGGATGCGAGTAATTAAATCACTCGTGCGAACGCACTCGTGATTTAATTACTACGCATCCGAACTCCTAACTGTATTTTATTCACCGATAAAACACAGGTACATATTTATTATTTCTTAAATAAAAACGGCGTATCTGTATCTCTGCCACCATTTATTGTTCGCCAATATATAAAGACGCGCGCGTATGGCAAACGCACGGCGGGTACACTGATAAGCATGACAGACACGTTACATGGACTGAGCAAATAGACTGTGTTTAACAAACACAACATTATTTTTTGTTTATAGAATATATAATATACGACATGTACGAGGGCTGTTCAAATAATACGTGGATTATTGAAAAAAAATTGTCGTAGACTTTTAAGATTCAAATATGTTGTAGTCCAACTCAAAATAAATCAAATGGTGAAAACAAAAAATAGATACCATGTCTTGTTATGTTGAAATGAATCATCTATGAGGTCGAGAAACCCATCCACGGAACAGTCTGAAATGTGACGTCATTATTTCATAACTGCATTTCGGGAATGGCTAAATGAAAGGGGAAATTCGTCGGCAAAAATACACAAATTATACTAAATTGGCATTGTCACTTGTGTTCTAAGGTTACACTTAGGAAAGTTCATGAATATTGAACAAGGAGAACTAAGATAAATATAAATAAGTAGACGCATTCTTCCTTGCTTTTAAGTTGAAACTGACGACGTCATATAAAAGCACGGAGCACTAAAATCTTCAAGTAATAACATAATTATTAAATACATATTTCAAAATTAAAGTGTTAATAAATTAATAATACCGATACATATATTTATATATATTAAGTACATCTGTCTTTTGGAATGACTATGCTATATGCTATCTCAAAGCGCGCCGCCTATAATTGTTATTGCTTTTTTATGCTGCATATGGAGTAGCACGTGACATATGGGGGAGCGCGTGATTAAACATGTTTGGGGTAAGACTTGCCATAAGATCGTGTTGTTGTATTTAAATTGCTGTATTGAAATTGTTGTCATTATATATTATGTATATATAATTATTGAAAACACCCCACCAGACACCACGGCACATCCTTTATGAACATTTTTTAAGTATGAATTAAAAGCTGTTCGCCCCTGATCATTTCCCTGCATTGATGCCCCCGTCGAAGTCAGAGTGCATGTGTACCGGCGACCTCCAACGACAACAACCCAAGCAGTTAGGCGTGATACGCACTGGCAAGGGCCGTTGTTGGTGTTATACCACACTGCACAATATTAGCGACCTTAAATCCTTTTGTTATTTATCCAATTTTTCCACTGAACAAGTGGTATATTCAACATAAACAGATACCACGTGATGTTTCAGGTGCCCGGTCTCGATAGACTGTTAACTTTTGGACCGGGTACCAATCTAAGTGAGATAAAAATACCCTCCCAATTCCGATGTATAGACGGTCACGTGGTTTTGTTTGCCGAGTACATAGCCATTGACTAATTTATGTTCCGCGGTTTCGATCACATGATCAGATGTTACCAATGCTTAAAAGGCCTTAAAGATCACGTGACCTTTTCCATTTCCGGGGTCAACAGCAAGGCAGCAAAGAACACCGCAAAAAAAACACAAAGAATGGTAAGAGGGGTATTAGGAAATTACCATCAAGGCTGTGACCTTTTCAGGCCTTACAATGGCATGCAATGCACAGCCATTGTACTTATAGCTTTACTGGCTCTGTCTTGTTATAACAATGGATGTCATCATCCGTCAGAATCGATCGATTTCTCTTTGAAGGTATAGATTTATATATATGTAAATTGGGTGTACTGTGGTATTTTTGAGTTGCCGAAAATACCACAGGAATTTTTTAATTTTTTTAAACACACCTATCTACAAATCAGCATGAAATGCTGATTTTGCTGGTTATTTGTTGATTTTTTTTTATTGTTAGATTTTAGTTTATACCTCAATACGTCTGAAATTTAAACACTCTGCGTTATACGACTTAAACTTCCAATAGTTTTGCATTTTCCTAATTGAAGCTGCACCGCAACCAACACACACTTGATACTTTGCATAAGTGCCTTTTTTACATTTTATACATGGTACTGCATGACTTGTTTTTAATCTATATTTATGCAAACTGCAATAATTAGAATCTTTTGTTGCCTTATTTTTACATGGATTATGCAATCCAATTTTAAGAAATTTACAAACATTGATTTCCATTGTCTATCTTTACTATAATTATTTTTATATTAAATATATTTTTTTTAAAATATAACAAAGAAAGAGAATGGAAAACGAAGAGACTATAAGAAACTTAATACGTTTGTTTGATACAGGAGTGATAAGCAAAGAAGCACTAGAACATAGTCTTATGGTTATTCAACCCCCAAAGGAAACTTTAAAGGAAACTTTAAAGGAAACTTCAAAATCTCAAACATTAGAAAATTTACTTAAGAGACGGCGTGCTAAAAAACAACGTAGGCGAGAAAAAGCAAAAAATATAAAATTACAAGAACAAAAAAATAAAGCACAAATTGATGTTATAAATGAATTGAAAGAGTTTAATGATAAAAAATTTAAAGAAGAACTAAAACTAGTTGACAAGCCGAAATGTGGTTATTTCAAAGCATACGAAATATTTGCCAAAAAATATAAAGATCCTCGAAAACTACTCCATGATAAAAAATCTATCATTACGAAACAAATAACCAAAGAGCTGACAAAAATGAATGGAATAAAATTTCAGTTAGGTCTTACTGTAGAATTATTTAAAGATGATGGTGCTACAAAAAAATACACCACAGCAGTATTACATAGTGAACAAAATACAATTTTATCTTCTGAAAAAATAGATGAGTTGTATGATAAATCATCTGATGACATACAAGAAAATTTGGAAAGATTTACAAACACAGCATCAGGATTAGAAGTTGATTACTATGTTACACTTTATTTAAATTTTGCAAAGTATGAGCCACTAAAAGGTTCTTCATATATTCCTTTACATAAAGTAGTATTTGATAAAAAAGCAATTATAAATGTTATGAATAAAGATAATAGATGCTTGGAAGTGTCACTGGTTTCTGCTCTTTGGCCTAATAAAAATAATCCAACTAAGATGTCTAGTTACAACAAACACATGGGTAAGTTAAACATGGATGGTATTGATTGTCCGACTCCGATTTTACAAATTCCAAAAGTAGAAAAACAAAACAATCTTGCTATTAATGTTTACGGGTATACAGTATCAGAAAAAATTAAAAAAGCATCTATTTTTCCATATAAAATATCAGAGCAGCCGAAGGACATAAAAAGAATTGATTTGATGTTAGTCTCTGCAGATACTGAGGTTGAATCAGAAAACCAAGATGATCCAAACAACGAAGAAGGAATTATAGATAATTCCAACCCTGATAATCAAGAAGTTAAAAAAGAAACAAAACATCATTACTGCTTGATCAAAGACATAAACAAACTACTTTATGATCAAAATAAACATCATGGTAAAACTTACTTTTGTGATCGTTGTCTTCACGGTTACTCTGGAGAAAAACTACTTGAAAAACACAGAGAAGACTGTGAAGGTATTAACAAAAACTCTTGCCGAATCGAGATGCCAAAAAAAGGTACAATTACCAAATTTAAAAATTATCAAAAACAAATGCCTGTGCCTTATGTAATATATGCTGACTTTGAAAGCATACTTAAACCCCAATTTTCTAAATTTGGGAAAAAATAAAAAATTACAAGTGTGCACGAAGCTTGTGGATTTGGATATCAAGTTGTCAGATATGATGGTAAAACAGAAAAACCTGTTATTTATAGAGGTGAAGATACTGTTGAAAAGTTTTTAAATTATTTGGAATGTGAAAAGAGCAACATCAATAATATATTTGCTCATCCTAAACCATTAATAATGACACAGCAGAATGAAATAGATTATGAAAAAGCAACACACTGCTGGATATGCAAAAATATAATAAATAATGATAAGAACTGTAAAGTAAAAGATCATTGTCATTTTACAGGAGAATACAGAGGTGCAGCACATAAAAACTGCAACCTAAAAATAAAAATAAAACCAAACAAAACAACCATTCCTATTATGATTCACAACCTTAAAGGATATGATAGTCATCTTATCATGCACAAAATAACTAAAATAACAGGTAATATTACTTGCATCCCAAACAACGCTGAAAAGTATATTTCATTTAGTGCTGGACAATTTAGATTTTTAGACAGTTTCCAATTTCTGGCTTCGTCTTTGGAAAAATTGGTTAAAGCAACAAGCAAATCTGATTTTAAAATTACCAAAAATCAGTTTGGAGAACAAACAGATCTACTTTTACGAAAAGGTGTTTATCCATACGAATATATGGATAACATGGAAAAATTTAAAGAAACAGAATTACCACCCATAGAAATTTTTTACAGTAGTTTGTCAGATGAAAGTATAAGTACTGAAGATTATGAATATGTTCAAAAAATTTGGAAAGAGTTTAACTGTAAAACTCTTGGTGATTATCATGATTTATATTTAAAAACTGATGTAACTTTGCTAGCAGATGTGTTTCAAACTTTTAGAAATACATGTATGAGTGCATACAAACTCGATCCTTTGCATAATTATACTGCACCGGGGTTATCTTGGGATGCACTACTAAACTATTCTGAAATAGAATTAGAACTTTTGTCAGACATTGATATGCATTTGTTTTTAGAAAAGGGAATGCGAGGTGGAATTAGCATGGTGTCAAAAAGATATGCCAAAGCAAATAATCCACATGTTGCTGATTATAAACCTGACGATAAAAATAATTTTTTAATGTATTTTGATGCAAATAATCTTTATGGACATTCAATGAGTCAACCACTTCCGTATTCCGGTTTTGTTTGGAAAAAGAAAAACAAAAGTGGTCACTTTTCCAAACCAAAACTTGGTAAAGGACAAATACTTGAAGTTGATTTAGAATATCCGAAAGAACTTCATAAATTACATAATGACTATCCACTTGCGCCAGAGAAATTAGTAGTAAAAAATGAATGGCTGTCTGCTTATCAAACAGGTTTGATGGAAAATAATACTATGACAGAACAGCTAGTTCCGAATCTGATGGATAAGAAAAAATATATAATACATCATAAAAATTTAGAGTTGTATTTGTCTTTGGGTATGAAACTAAAAAAAGTACACAGAGTAATAGAATTCAATGAAAAGCCATGGATGGAATCATATATAAGTCTGAATACAGAATTTAGAAAAAAAGCTAATTCAGACTTTGAAAAAGATTTTTACAAACTTATGAATCTATCTGTGTTTGGAAAGACAATGGAAAATCTTCGTAAGCGGACTGACATAAAATTAATCCGAACTGACGGATCTGAAAATGAAAAAAATAAGAAAAATAATAGCCAAACCAAACTTTAACCGACGCATAAAATTTTCAGATGAATTATCAGCAGTGCATGTAAACAAAACAAAATTAACATTAAACAAACCAATCTATGTTGGAATGTCAGTATTGGATTTATCAAAGCATAAGATGTATGATTGGTATTATAATACACTGAAAAAAAGATATCGAAGCGATTGTGATTTATTATACACAGATACTGACAGCTTGCTTATAGATGTTAGAACAGAAGATGCATACAAAGATATTCATGAAATGAAAGATGAATATGACCTATGTAATTATCCTCAAAATCACCCAATGCACGATGATACAAATAAAAAAGTATTAGGCAAAATGAAAGACGAATGTGCTGGTGTTGCTATAGCTGAGTATGTTGGATTGAGACCTAAGTTATATTCTATTTTGAGAGCGGATGAACAACTCATTAAAAAAGCAAAGGGTGTAAAAGAATATGTAGTTAAAAAACACATAAACTTTGAAAACTACAAAGATGCATTATTCAACAAGAAAAAATATAACCATGAAATGAATATGTTGCGATCAATAAAACATCAAATATACGGCATAACAGTAAACAAAGTAACTTTGTCACCATTTTACTCAAAAAGATACATCCGAGAAGATGGAATCACAACTGATGCACACGGTTTCTATAAAAACTTATGAATTTGGGTATCAGCAGGAACAATAAGTAATTCTTCTTTGACAAATCCTCTTTGTGGCGCTGGTAATTTCAAATAATAAACTCTTATACCTTGCGTCACCATATAACTTTTAATCTTGTGAATATCTACACTCCACATTGGATCGGTTGCTCTGCGTCTTCCACCTTCTTGTTCCCCGGGTTGATATAAATATCTTACACTTGCATTCATACAGATAGGATCATCTTTTAATATTTTTGTTTCAACAGGAGGAGGCTTTTTTGTCTCCGCATTTATGGCTTTAACAACTTCTGGTAATCTCTTTACCCATTCTCTATTACGTTTTTTTTGCGAATCTATTTCCTTAGCATACTGATAGCCAAACAATCTTTCAGCTAATGTTCTGTTAAATCTTTCCACTAAAGCTTGGTCTCTGTGTATTTCTATTCTGCCTCGTCTGATATTTACTTTGTGTTTTGCCATCAACTGCGATACTGTACCCATAAATTCTCTGCCTGGATCCACTTGTAATAACTTTGGATATTTCAAATGTCGACTGTATATTTTCTCAAATGCTTTAGCAACTTCTTTACTATCCTTGGAAGTCAGTGGCTCTGCTTCTTTATATCTACTCGCAATATAAACCACAGTCAATGCATATTTATATGTTTTGCGTCCACGACCAAAGCCAAAAGTATCATGCGGCAGAAATAACAAATCAGCTTGATGCACTCCATTCTTAGCAGAAACATCAAACCTGGGTCTAACTATTTTCTTTGGCGCGGGTAAATAAATCTGCCACACAGCTTGTTTCTTTAAAAATTCTAATGCCTTTTTTTCACTGACACCAGCCTCTTTTGCTAATTTTTTAACTGCTGAGTAACCTTTCCAAAATCCTTTTGGGCTGTAATAAATCTTTTCCATTTTTTCTACTAAAGATTAAACTTTATATAACTATAAAGAAAAAATGGATATCACAACTGCACAATTTGATGAACTGCTTGAAAAGCAATATCAAAATAGCACAAAGAAATGGACAGACTTGGAACTAAATAAAATATACACTATTACAGATACGAAAATAGTAGAAACTGAATATGGTCCATCCATGGTATTGACATTATTAGACAACGGTGAAGTATGGGCGCCTGATCATCTCAAAAATAAATTAGAGAAGAGTGCAAAACCACCATATTATATGCGACCACTTGGATTGAAACCATGTAAAAAAAAAAAAAAAAAATAGGTATCATGCATATGACTTAGTCTTTTCAAAGGTTATTTCAAAGTAAACATATTTAGTTATTTCAAAGAAGTCCAAAGTAATTATAGTTTTAAACTATTTTTTTTTTATGAAATCAATGTATACGCCACAAATCCAGTTGCAGCCATGCCCACCAAAATAAACGTAATTTCTCTATTCTGTTGATCCGGAGATGGTGTATAGAAATCACTCAACTTAGGCTCTGGTTCCAAAAGCAAATGTTTGCCAGTTGTATAATAATACTGTTTCATAGCTTGGTCTACATCATCAAAAGTCTGCTCTGCATGATGCTCTTTTTGCAGTTGCTTATTAATAAAATCTAATCTATCTGTTCTTTTTTTATTCCACGTCGCTTGTGCTGCGTTTAATTGTTCCACTGCTTTGTCATGCCTTTGTCTTTCCTCATCTGAATGACTTCCCATTTTTGAAAAGAAATAATTTGAACCGCTAAACGCCAATGCGTTTGTTAATGCGCCACCTATCATCATTGCTACTGCACTTGCCATTTTTTTATATATATATTTTTTTAAATTATTTCATAATATCCGCAGGAATAATACCTTGCTTGATCAACATATCCCTCGTAGCCATTGCTAACATTATATCCACAGACAGCATCCCAAAATCTGTCATATTAAAATCCACTTTAGGTGCTGGTCTTTTTAGTAGTTTTCTGCCAATCTCAGAATATCCAACAGTTAGAAGTGTTTCCACTCCTGCATGATACATCATATTTACAATTTGTTTACCGTCAATACTTGCTGCCATTTTTTTTATATTATTTTTTATATTATTTTTTTAAATAAATTATTAAAAACAATCAAACGGGTCTTTTGGTGCAACACGAACAGCAGCAGGTTGCACAGGTTGCGTAGCAGGTTGCGTAACAGATTTTTTTTTATAAATATACAAACCCAACCCAGCAATGCCTAATAAAACCAGACACGGTGGAATATAATTTTTGTATACGTTTATTTTGATTTTTTCTGGTTCTTCTTTACCTATTGTTATTTTTGTTATTTGATTTGCAGCATTTTGATTTGTAACATCTTGAGGCAAACGCTTTGCCTTTCTTGCCGCTGCTCCTTTTTTTCCAGCTTCTATTCTTTTTGGATTTTTTACTTTTTGTTGTTCAACAGGTTGTGTAACAACAGGTATAAGTTCACTCTCTTGGTTCTCCATTTATATTATCTATATTTTTATTTTTATTAAAATCAATATGTCTAACAGTTGTCAGTATTGCTGTAAATGGTGCTAAGCACATTCCATACCTGTAATACAACTCACAACAAGCACTTGTCAAAGCATGATTAATAAATGGGTCTTCTTCCAAATCTTCTATCAGTTTTGGTGGATTTGTCACATTGAAATATTTTGATACTCCCATCACATACAAGTTAATAAAAGAATTGCCTAAAGTCTTGGTCATACTTGCCCCAAGCCTTGCTTCATATCTGCAGTAAAGTTTGTTAATTTCATCCGGGGGCATGCCATCTATATTCGTGAGTTGTATGTCTTTACCCAAATATTGACGGCTACCACCGCCAGCCACTATGGCTGATAATCTTTCTTTTTTTGTTTCTTGTTGCTTTGATTCATCTGGTTCCGTCTGTTCCTATATATTTTGTAATAGTTCTTCCGCATTCATTTTTATATTATTAATTTTATTTTTTATCTTAAAATAAATATAAAATACAAAACAACTAGCTGCGATATTCATGCAACTAGTAATTGTTAGTATTGTTAATAGCATTGTTATTAACATTGCTATTATTTTTATTAACATTATTAATTTGCTGCAAGCATTGCTTTTAACATTGCTACTTTGCTATGAGCAATGCTATTAGCAATACTATATTCATGGTCAGTATTGCTATTAACATTGCTACTTTGCTGTTAGTATTACTATTAGCAACAGTTGTAAAAAAAGGTATTATACCTGCGTGAAATAAATATATTTTGTAATAATAAAAAAATATTATATAAGAAAAAATGGATTTGAAAATAACAGACGGTGAGAATAGTAATTATGGCAAAAATAAAACAGCACTGGAAATTATGACAAGAGATGACGATGACGTAAAATGTTGTATATGTGTTTCAGAAAGTAAGTTTTTACAAAACGTATGCAAAAGGTGCACAGGAAACGCCTGTAATTTCTGTGACAAAGGACGGCGTAGAATATTTTATATGTGAGCCAAGAGGGTATGTTTTACAAGCCCCGAAAAACATGAGTAGTGATGTTGTACCGATATTGGTTGGTGCATTGAGTTTATGGTTTATATGGGACACTCTAGTTTGTATTTTTGAAAAACATTATTCAACCCAATAACCAGTTGGTTGGTCAGTCCTCAATATCAACTTCGAATATTTAGTCTTTGCTAAAGCTTTTCTTATTCTGGTTCTCTCTTCCAGCGTTGGAATAACATCATTTTCTCTCAAACAATTTTCATAACTATCTCTGTCCTTGGTGTAAAACATACACAACCATTTTGCTTGCTCTCTCAAATCTTTCAATACAGAATTATATCTCTGTGAAATGACCCACACTGATTGTTTGGCGTGACGACCAGAGAATGCCAACTCTGATAACATATCCTTTTTCTTTGTTAATTCTTTTGTGGCTGAGCAATCATCAATGATGTATAATGTGGGCTTGCCAGCATATTGTTTAAAAAAGAAACGCAACAGTTCTTGTAACATTTCTTTACCGTTGCTAACAGGATTGACAATTATTATTTTTTTATCTTTTGGGTTTTTCACATCTCCTATCCAGGATCTATTTTTATAAGCCTCGTTCCACTCTATAGTTGGACACAATATAATTATATGTTCAAAAACTCCAACATACTCTTGTTCAAGTATGTCAAGAACAAACTCTGTTTTACCACAGCCTGTCTGACCACAAATAATTGCACTGTGTGAATATTTAGGATATTTTTGTTGTAAACTAGTATCGTACTTCTTTGAATCTTCCATCTTCGAAATTGATTTGCGCATCTTGTATTATGTATATATAAATATTTAAAGTTTGATCTGCATCTGCTTTTTTATTTATTAGTATCGTTATACCTTCACTGCCGTTTTCTATTCTTCTTCCACTGCCGTATAATAAATTGTACTCACATGTTCTAAGGTCAAGCCACAAAGCATATGATTTTGTCAAATAAGTCTCAAGAGAAACATTGGTAAAGTTTAAGTCCCTCGCTACTATTTCTGTCTCTTTATTTCTTTTTGATGTTAAAGCAAAAAATTTGTTGATTTCATCCCAATGTTGATATGCCTTCATGCCCTGACTATACAACTGATTTGGTACTCCCTCTATTGTCATTTCAACCTTTTCAATCTTTGGGTTGTAATAGGTTTCTGCGCTTGTTCTTGCTGGGTCTTCAAACAGCATTAAAATACCTTTCATTCTCTGTGCTGGTACATTAAAGTTGATATTCCAAAGGGTTTCAGATTTGTTTGCTGTTATTTTTCTATGTCGCAAGATACGATCATACATAAATACTATCTTACCATTGATTTGCTGTCTTATTTGTCTGGATAATTCAACATCACTAACCGTATCAAATTCCAAGCAGATATTTTTTATTACATAAGATGCATCAGCATCACTGCTTTTGATAACTTTGTTATAATCGTTAAACGTTAATTCATATTCTAACCTATCACCAAGCCCCGCTTGATAAAATGGCATATGACTTTCTAACATTTCAAAGTCCAGTGGAATACAAAATCTATTTCCATAAGCTGCTGCTATAGCTTCATCTCCGGTGTCTGAGGAAGCATCTCCCGCGCTAACTCTATGTTTTAGCATGTTTGATTTACCAATACCTTGGTAAGCTGTGTTTAATCGTTCAGTAGGGCTTTTCCATAAATCTACATAACAATGATATATATCACTGTCATCTATTGACATGACTTCATTGCCACTTATTCTTATTGTCATTTTTTTTACAATTGTTCTACCCAGATTTTGAAATAGAGTAGCGTTGGCGTCTGTTCTGCTTTTAAGTTCTATTTCAAAGGCAAGACGAGCAGTACGAGGAACTATCACATCATTAGTACTTAGATTGGGAAATCTCACAAGCAGTTGCTGGTTTTGGTCTATTGTTGATGGATTATTAGTTATTACTACACTTGTACGGATGCCTTTGGCACCATGAGGTTCTCTTAGTTTTCTATGAGGGTTGAGTTTGTTTCCGTAAGCCGACATTGTTTTTATTTTTTAAATATATTTTTTAAAATTAAATAAAATAAACAATGGCTGAAGGAGGATTTGAGTTTGACAATCCTACGTACGATCCAGATGATTATGATGAATTATTTGATGATGATTTACCAATGGTGCCTGATGAGCCTGTTCAAAGAAGTCTTCTTAATCAAAGCAACCATCTTGCTGACCTTCGAGGAGAGCTGTCAGAAATCACACTTGAAACATACAAAAAAAATCTTGTAAAATCCTTTTATAATGAAATAGGAAAACGATATATGATGGCACCGGACAAAATGGATTATGACCAGTTTAAAGTATCAAATGATGGTAAAACATTATACTGGGTTGTTGGTGATAAAGAAATAAGAATAACTGCCAGGCAAGGCTCTTTTACATTTCTTGCTCTTGGTTCTTTGGCAAATGAATATAACAGGATTATTGGCTCTGGGGAAACAAGGGCGGTAAGACAGTTTTTAAATTTACCGGAGTATGACAGTAAAACAAAAGTATCACAAAATTTTAGACAAGTATTGGAGAGCACAATAAACGATTTACCAGATAATGTGGATGTTATTCCATTACAAGATTTATCAAGTGTTGCAAATGACACAGCACAGTCAATAGAAAGTGCTCTCCATGACTGGGAGGTGATTGAGCGTCCTGATGTTTCAACACAAACAAATATAGACAAGCGCAAAATGGATGGAATAGTAAAAGCGATGACAACTAACGGGGAAGAAATCATCAATAACGTGGCAAAACTTACACAACTTGATAAAGACATAACAAGAACTGAACAAAAGTTAGAACAAGTTAAGGCTAATAATGATAAATTTCAGATAAAGAGACTTAGCGATCTCCGCAAAGACCTTAAAGCTGAGAGAGGTGCAAGGATGGATGCTATCAATGAGAACAGAAAAGCTTTTCGTAACCAAGTAAGCAGGATAAAAGCGACAATAAACAAAATGTTAAACGAGGATACAACTCTTGGTGAGAGGATCAAAACCTTGTTTAGGGAGCAAGGTATTACTATTGTTAGTATTTTAACTGCATTTGGTATGATTCTTTGGGTGATGATTAATTCTATTATTCCCACATCAAGTGCTGCGCCAACTCCAACTCCAAAACCTGATCCATCAAGTGTAAAAGATTGGATAAAAAAACAACTACTTAATCTTGGTAAACGTCTTGCCAACCTAGCTGGTAAAGCTGCTGCAGCACTTCCAGGAGTTATTGGTGCAATAGTATCATGGCTTTTATCTGCAACAGGTAATGTTATTAATTGGCTTGGTAACAATCTATGGGCTTTGCTTGTGTTTGTTTCCGGGTTGTTGTATGTGGCAGCCAAAGAGTGGTTCAGTAAATCTCGTAAATAAGTAATGCAGCAAGACCTATTACTATAGTACCAACAATTATAGTTGTTTTGTTATCTTCGTGTTCAATCGCTAGTTTTTGTATTTCTGGTGGGTTATGTTCCATAGTTTTATGTATTGATTTATCAGAATGTTCCGGTAAAAATATCTTTGTTGTGGTGCCTTGAAAAGGTTGAATAATTTTTGGTGGCACTGGTTTTACATTTACATCATTATTCAATCCTAATGCTTGTGCATCGGTTGCTATTACAATTTCATTATTGTAGTCTTGTATTGTTCCAATTCTTAATTCCATGTCACTCGGAGACATATACAATCCACTTCCATAGACAAAATTAACTTTACTTCTTGCATATTTTAAGGCGTTTTCATATCTTGAAATTTGACTGGGCAAGTCGATGGGGCTATTTATTGCGTCCTCTACATTTGCTAAAAATTGTTTCTGTGCATCAAATGCCGTTCCAGTTCCAAGTATATCAGTTCTTGTTTGTGATTGTGAACCAAGAATTGCCCAGCAGTATGGTCTTATGCTGTCATTGATTCTTTCTACTCCTGCCCTTGTAAATCCAGATGAACAATCTAGTATAAAAGTAGACCAACTATTGTCAGCCTCAGATCCTTGTGCAATGTAATCAATGTGATATGTTTTATCACTCTCATAGACTGTAAAACTCATCGTTTTATTGTCGTATACAGTATTTACCAAAGGATGATAACCAATATTTGTCCAGTAACTATAAATTGTTCCTAGACCATTACTATAGCTTTGTTTCTGTCTCCAGTCTGAATATAAATCAACGTTAAACTCCTTGCATATTCTCTCGTATGCGTTTCGGTTATATGTGTTATTAAAACCATTCCAATTTGATTCTTGCGGCATTGCTACACTCATTTCAAACAATATTCTTCTAACTTGGTAATAGACATGAAATCGAAATAACGAACCAACCAGAGCATCAGCTTTTAGATGGTTGTTGAAATCAATACCACATCCAGTTGTCGCACACCAAATAGCAAAGTTTAACTGATTCTGCCAAAATAACATCCAATCTGTTCCCCAACGTTGGACTATAGCATCTGATTTGACGTATGGGAGTTTGTATTTTTCAAAGACATTGGGAAATGATGCTTTAAAGTCTTTACCGTCTGATGTAATAACTATGTTTTGATTTATTATATCTATCACTTTCTTGCTGAAAGTATTTGAATAGTGAGCATCTGGGTTATATTTGAATTCTTTAGAAATCATTTTTATTTGTGTTTTTATATATATATATTAAAAAAAATGTTTCATACAATTTCAAACATAGACAACTCTATTAATTTACAACAGTATATCGATAATAGAGATGGAACTAAGCGCGTTGGATTAAAAGGTTTTACATACACTATCGGTTGGTATAATATTAATTATGAAATCATAAAGACAAGAAACCCAGCTAAAATAAAACATTTACCAGCTGGACTCTTTAACTTTCAAGACTTGGTAGAGATTTTAAATTGCTAAATGAAAATATTATCCTGGACAGTATTAAGCAAATTGGTGTAGCCATTGTACATGTACATGCGCCAATAGAGGCACGAATGTCAAGCGGTCTTTCACATATGCTGGGATTCAAGGACAGAAAATGGTTGACAGGTACTAATATGGCGGATTACCCAATTAATTTAGCTCCTTATAAACAGCTATATGTTCATCTGAAACAAGTTAACACGAGTAGTAATTATTTCAATGGTGCACCAAGCACTATTATAGGTGTTGTACCTGTAGTAAATAAGCAGTTTGGAGATATAGTATATACAAGTTTTTATCCTGAATATCACTGTCTTATGAATGGTGCAATTACTGAATTGAAAATAGAAGTTAGAGATGAGTATGGCAACAAGATATTTAATCACGGTTTGCCTATGAGTTGTGTTTTAGAATTATTTAAAAAATATATTTTTATAAAAAAAACAATGAGTATATTTGGACCACCAAGCCCTAAAAAAACAGAAGACTTAGAGGCTTTGATAAATAATGTTCAAGATTTATATAGACGAATTGTGCCTTTTGTTAACCAGTTTAATCATTTGAAAGATAGAGTTGATAATCTTAAATATGGGATTATAACAATATTTGCAGAGGCTAAGGGCCCACTTGTGTTGAATAGAATACTCTCATTTGGTAACGGTGGAGCAGAATCAAATGTGGGGCATGTAATGACACGCCGTGGACGGATTATGGGAATAGGTTTAGCAAGTGAACGATTAGTTGGTGACGTAACTGTAATAGTTTCTGTCAATGATGTTGAACAACCAAATTATGGTATAACGCTTCACATCATTCCACGCAATCATGATAACTTCGATAAACCTTTAGAGATTGGTGCTGGTTCTGTTGTTAACTTCGTATGCAAGGTTGCTAACGCTACAGCTGTAAATACGGTGGCATCATTATTAATTGAATTAATTTAATTTTTTATTTATTAATAAAAAATAAAGCAAACAACAGCACCAAGTATATATCCTGAGTTGCCAGTGGAAGACGGACAAAATTATAGATTACAAAAGATTTCAGAGATTGAAAAAAAGTTAATTACAGAACGAGATATACGTCAGTCACTTTATAAAAAATATAAACGTGGTATTAATATTACAGATGGAATTGACACTACCTTGATATCTGCAGGTGTTATTATGACTGGGATTGGATTTGCTATTCCAGTTTTGCTACCTTTAGAAATAGCAGCAATAGTATGTGGAGCTACAGGTGTTTGTGTTAATTTTATCAGACGCAAGCTTAATGCAAAAGCTCAAAAACATCATGAAATAAAAACTTTGGCAGAGGCTAAGTTAAATAGTATAAAGCAGTTAATATCAAAAGCGTTGAGTGATGCACAAATATCTGATCAAGAGTTTAAGATGATTTTAGATGAGTTAGATAAATATTATAGTTTAAAAGAAGACACCAAACAAAAAAAGGCTAAAATAAGTGAAGCTTAAAAAAAAGAACTAGTAGAGCAGGGAAGAAAGGAAGCAATGGCAACATTACAAAAAAGTCTAAAAAGTGTGTAATAAATTGTTTTAGTAATGTGTATGAGTACGATCCACCACCTTTGTATTCAAGGTCAGAAAGTTGTTAATTTATATGTAATTTTAATAACAAATCAACAAATTTGTTTTGTATTAAATAAACATTTTATAATTTTGATAACTTATAAAAAAAATTAAACTTGCAATCTTCACTACCCCTATTTTAAAAAAGTTTTAATAAATCAAGTAAAACAATATAACCAGCAAAATCAGCATTTCATGCTGATTTGTAGATAGGTGTGTTTAAAAAAATTAAAAAATTCCACAGGACACCCAATTTACATATATATGATTTGTATCATGAAATTGTTTAAATACAGTTAGGTATTTAGGGCATAGCGATCTGCCATCGAATGCTGCATTCAGAAATGTAGTTTATTCATTGTTTTACCTCACGAACCAATATTACGGGGTTGTTAATAGAGATGTAAACTAGGAGTTGGGACAAACATGCTTTTATGATGCCATCATACAGGGAACTTTTCTTTTACATTCACAGTTGTTAACAGTACATTCTGTGACAATTGCCCTTTATATTGATGTAGAAACTGATAGTTTGTTTTATATTTGATTCACACCAAAGGGGGTTTCAGGGCAATATAGATAGTAATGGTGCTGCAGTTTGGTTGAGGTTTGATTCGTTGGATGAATTAGTGCTATTCCTATTTGAACAGTATACTGGCAACTATTATGAATTGACTCCTGTTCAAATCAATACCACATCTACTAATCTGAATGTGGAAAATGATGATGTTAACAGAATTGACAAGTCTGGGAATGATGGTTATGCCAAAACGTCAGTTTGCAATACACTGCTACTCCCATTGCTGAGTGTAGAAAAGAAACAATACACATGTTTGTTTCCTTCTTTTGAAAATATTCTGCACCACCCTGCACCCTGACGCTTTGCATCAGTTTCTTCTTGTTTCTAAATAATTTGAATATTTATGCTCAACTCGATCAAATTCGTGATGGATGTTGGTGGACGTGATGGATGCTGATGGACGTGATGGATGTTAGTGGACGTGATGGATGGTATTTGACTTGATGGATGTTAGTGGACGTGATGAAACTTGAGTCTCTGGTATTGTTTATTATTGGATGTTGTGGACGTGATGGATGTTGGTGGACGTAATAGATGTTAGCGGACGTGATTGATGTTAGTGGACGTGATGGATGTTAGTGGACGTGATGGATGTTGGTGGACGCGATGGATGTTGGTGGACGTGATGGATGTTAGTGGACGTGATTGAAGTTAGTGGACGTGATGGATGTTAGTGGACGTGATTGATGTTAGTGGTCGTGATGGATGTTAGTGGACGTGAGTGTTATTATCAGATACACGTTGATTTAATATCATAATTGGAAGGATACTAGTTTATACCAGAAACAAATCCATTATGTACATCATATGTGTCGTCACATTAAGTTATTTAATGACAGAATGAGTCTACTTATTCATAATACTTCAGTTTAGCCCAATCACTATTTATTTAATGTAGCATACCGCTTAAGCCGGTGCTAGGGGTGTTAGAGGTGTTGCATCTTACATTAAACGTCATGAACAATAAAACCGAATCTGCTTCCTTATTTCCTTGCTCGTGTTTGTTGCTTCCGAAGCATCCACTTTTATGTATTGATTGCATCAACATATTATGGTTAATCAAAAAGCGCATATCTACTTCAATAATTAAAAAAAAAAACAATCACATCATATGCCGTTTTATACTTTATACTCGTATCAACCATAGTAAATTATAGTCATCGTTTTAGACGTGGACATTTGGGATGTGTAACTGTACATTTTGTCAAAACGAGGTTTCCACATTCCTCACAATGTATGCATTTTAAATATTGTCTATTAGATAAAAACAAAATATATGGTATATGTATAACTAGTGTGCACGGACCAACGTCTATAGAAATAAGCCAAATGAACACTACCATCAGAAACAAAACGATTAATAATATGTTTTACTAAGATCTCGGGTAATAATGTTTAATCAAATTTCAAATAGTTTAAGTATGTATACATCATAAAATAATACAGAATTAAGCAAACTTAACGTCAACATATTTGTCACGAGCGTACCTTCATTGTACTTGACATGTCGCCAGTACTTAGATATATCCGCCCTATTGTTGATGTCGGAGTATATTGACAATAGTTTATATAACATAGTTGCACGTGCTTTATACACGTGCTGTTGTTTGTCGGAGGTATCGTTCTGGTTTGATTGGTTGAAATGAATAAATGATTGACAACTGGCGACATGTTAATTGATTAGCTGTGGTTATTTTGTTAAATCTAGCATTATGTTTAAGCCCTCTGTAAAAGTCCAGATACTGTCGCTAATATATTTTGATTGTTTTGCCTGTATGTAACATTGAACGCCATCTCAGATTACTTTATTGTCCTTAAGATCTTGAGGGGAAAACAGGCAGTGAAATTCGACGTAGATGTTACTTTAGCATCATTAACTAATAATAAAACATTAATAAAGCGAGAAGGAAGCACATAAAATGGAATGTATTGACACTGGTATTGGTTACTGGCGCACACACAAATAAATATAAGCAAAACGTATTCAACTGAAATAAACATTGGCAATTAGTTCCAAGATTATTAACAATACCTTTATATTAGTCTGTCATGTACCGTCAGAAGAAACAAGAATCCAATATCCAACGGTGTGTATAATATATAAACGTAATGAAAGACTCGGAGCAGAAAGAAAAGTAATGAACATATTAAACATAGACGGACAAGTACATACTGTCCAAAAATATATATCAAATGCAGAACGTCC
Organism: Cyrtodaria siliqua; assembly: GCA_037043455.1. Taxonomy (NCBI): domain Eukaryota; kingdom Metazoa; phylum Mollusca; class Bivalvia; order Adapedonta; family Hiatellidae; genus Cyrtodaria; species Cyrtodaria siliqua. The sequence goes on from JAWPHD010002289.1 coordinate 103,357, forward strand.
ATATGTTGAAGACTTTTTATAAAAAGAGAGAGCAAGTTAAACCGAAGTTCAACTTTTCCAAAATAAATGTTTGTACATTATCAAATGAAGACAACGCTTTCTTTGAAGGCATCATAACGAAAGAAAAATGCAAAACCGCAATACAAGATATGAAAATTAGGAAAATTCCGGGTTGAGATGGGATTTGTGTTGAGTTCTATAAATTACTTTGAAATAAAATACAGTCTAATAAATACATTAAACTATTCTTTTAAATACGGAAATTAAACAGAACTTCAGAAACAATGATTAAGAAACGTAATACCCAAAGGAAACAAAGAGCATCTCGAACTGGAGACCAATAACATTATTAAACGTTGACTAAAAAATAGTTACACAAGTTATAGCAATTTAACAAAGTCTATGTAAAACAATTCATAATAGCCAGTTCATATAGTTTTATGAAAGGATGCTACAATAGAGAAAATCTGTTGAGAGTGTTGGACATGATTATATATACTCAGTTTTAGAATTTGTTTACTTTGTTTCCATGTTGAAACAATGGATTAAATTAATTTACAGTGAGGCAAAAAGCACTATTATAAAACTAAGTATAAAAGTCGAACAGGAAATGCAGCTTTCACAGAACACAATAACCCCCAAAACACACAAAATGACAAATATGAATGGCAATGTTAATAAGGAATAAAGGCATAGGTCCTTGGTGATTATATTAATAACATGAAAGCGTGATAATTTTTGGATATTGTTTTATTCAGGTCAGACGTATTTGTAAGAGGTAAAAATGGGTATGACGAGATTCGTATTCTGTCTCGCGACTTGGTGCTAGGAGACAATGAGTATAACATATACCTAGGAGAGACATCAGTAGGGATCGTTCGCATGCCCGATAACAACTTAACGACGATTGCAGTCTGTTTGAAAAACTATGACTTACGATGCTTGGAGAAAACTTCAACCACAAACAAACGACGGTGACGAAACAACCGAAATATTAATAAACTTTGACATCGTCTGAAGTAAAAATCATCTAAACTTTAATAGCAAATTGCATTTGCAGATATTTCGCAAAATATATATAACGAAGCAACATAAGTGGCGTGCAAATGTATGTATATGAAGTCGCGAGTGTTTATTTGGTTGTCAAATAGCGGAATGCGCATGTTTGTAAATAGTTGCTCTATAGACAATGTATTGACTCGTTTAGAGGGTGCGCTCTAGTGTAATAACTAAATATAGATTCCTGTTGTGTTTAGTACTATATGTTTGTTTAAATAAACGTGTGTGGTTGTATATCCTGTAGAAGGCGATAAAAGCCAAAAGCGCCCGATACAGATGTGTTTGGTTGATACAATTCTCATATTTTGTACGAGTCATACGACGCTTCTGTTCAGGTTCGCCAAACACGAATATATACCTGACCTCAAGTAGAGAAAACCACACAAATGTAACTGGATCTGTGCTGCGAGGTAAGGTAGGTGTTTTGCAAGATAAAAATGTGTTGTGCAGTTAAGTCAGATATTTATCAACCAAAATGAAGCCTGCATATATCAATCACTGGAGATGTACATCCTATAAGGAAAATATGCCAGAAGAAAATGGCGTTGTATTCATTAGAACAGATGTGTATAGGCTCATATTCAACATGTGACCGTGTACAGGTAAATGGTGAATACTCTATGCCTAGCCGTATGTCCGTATTATACCAGGAAGCACACATGGATCCTTGACAAGGTTATTATCTTTCATTTGTCATAATACCAACAAGCACACGTGGATAATTAAATCATTCGTCATTATTTTATCGGAGGAAGAATTGCATTTAAAAGTCTTAGAACGTATATTATAAACTCAGTTAACATACCTATGCTATCAAACTCAAGAAGAACGAAGTGTACACACACGCACACCTGTAACTAAAACCACAGTGACAAGCAATACAAAACCCTATCAAAATGAGCGTCATATTCGGTCGATGCAGAACAATTTAGAATCTTACACCAACTATCTTAGTATGTGTAGCAGAACATACTTTTTTATTTGCATGAATATATCATAATAGAAAATTTGAATTATACATGTATGCTATGGTAATAAAGTGTATCTTTACCTCAGGACGGCCCGTAAAACTTATATGGTTTATTACCAATGGGGAATTATGCATGGTAATTTGTACTAATTAATGCGTATATTAGACAAACAATATCATAAACTTAAAACAAAAACTTGCAAAGATGTTGTGTTAGGAAGCGTAGTCTGACATATATCTTTCTATTAAGTTTAATACACATTTTAATCTACCTTTCATACAAATACACGACTGCGATTAAGAGTTTTATTCAGAAGTAATGTGCACATATATTATATATAGAATTATTTTCAGAAATACTAAAAAATAACAGGAAATGGTAGGCAAACATAGTCGTTTTTCCTTTTTCTGGGAGCATTTAATTTTATAAGTTTAGATATAAAGTTTTTAAACACAAACACCTAACAGTAAACTTATTATGTATTTGCTGAATAATGATACTCGCTGTAGTTTCGTACTGGGTTAAAAATGACATATTTGCTCCCGAAGAGCTGCACTTGGGAAAGTATTTAAAAAAGAAAATACTAAAGCACGTTCATGTTTTATCCATAAAAGATAAAAACAATATATATAAGAGTCGAACAGGAAATGTATCATTCAAGGACCACGGTCAACGACAGACACGCACAGAAACAAACAACTTCACAGATGAACAAAAGGCACGATATGACATCACAAACATAACATTGTTGACCAATAGGGCTACCGCATTGGAACAGTCAATGAAAGAAGAGGCCGCTGGGGTTTAAATCAGATTCTATGGTGCATCAAACTTTGCTCTTACCCGATTGCCATCACAATAAAACGGGACAGCGTAAATAAAGAAATACAGGGTAATAAAGTATAACACATAAATGATCTTGTATATATGGATATACAGGGTAATAAAGTATAACATATACATGATCATGTATATATGGATATACAGGATAATAAAGTATAACATAGTATATGATCATGTATATATAGATATACAGGATAATAAAGTATAACATATACATGATCATGTATATATGGATATACAGGATTATAAAGTATAACATATACATGATCATGTATATATGGATATACAGGGTAATAAAGTATAACATATACATGATAATGTATATATGGATATACAGGATAACAAAGTATAACATATACATGATAATGTATATATGGACATACAGGATAACAAAGTATAACATAAACATGATCATGTATATATGGATATACGGGTAATAAAGTATAACATATATATGATAATGTATATATGGATATACGGGATAACAAAGTATAACATATACATGCTAATGTATATATGGACATACAGGGTAACAAAGTATAACATAAACATGATAATGTATATATGGACATACAGGGTAATAAAGTATAACATATACATAATCATGTATATATGGATATACAGGATAACAAAGTATAACATAAACATGATCATGTATATATGGATATACAGGATAACAAAGTATAACATAAACATGATCATGTATATATGGATATACAGGATAACAAAGTATAACATAAACATGATCATGTATATATGGATATACAGGATAACAAAGTATAACATAAACATGATCATGTATATATGGATATACAGGTTAACAAAGTATAACATATACATGATAATGTATATATGGATATACAGGATAACAAAGTATAACATAAACATGATCATGTATATATGGATATACAGGGTAATAAAGTATAACATATACATAATCATGTATATATGGATATACAGGATAACAAAGTATAACATAAACATGATCATGTATATATGGATATACAGGATAACAAAGTATAACATAAACATGATAATGTATATATGGATAAACAGGATAACAAAGTATAACATAAACATGATCATGTATATATGGATATACAGGGTAATAAAGTATAACATATACATAATCATGTATATATGGATATACAGGGTAATAAAGTATAACATATACATGATAATGTATATATGGACATACAGGATAACAAAGTATAACATAAACATGATCATGTATATATGGATATACAGGGTAATAAAGTATAACATATACATGATAATGTATATATGGATATACAGGATAACAAAGTATAACATATACATGATAATGTATATATGGACATACAGGATAACAAAGTATAACATAAACATGATCATGTATATATGGATATACAGGATAACAAAGTATAACATATACATGATAATGTATATATGGATATACAGGATAACAAAGTATAACATAAACATGATCATGTATATATGGATATACAGGTTAATAAAGTATAACATATACATAATCATGTATATATGGATATACAGGGTAATAAAGTATAACATATACATGATAATTTATATATGGACATAGAGGATAACAAAGTATAACATAAACATGATCATGTATATATGGATATACAGGGTAATAAAGTATAACATATACATGATAATGTATATATGGATATACAGGATTATAAAGTATAAATATACATGATCATGTATATATGGATATACAGGATAACAAAGTATAACACATACATGATCATGTATATATGGATATGAAAGAACAAAAGCCTCATAACCCCTTTTGATAAACTTTTTAACAAGTTTAGTCAAGATTGTATGAAACCACAGACTTAATAACAAATAGATTGGACACTCGAAAATTATCTAAATTTCACGTGGCACAGTCCGAAAATTTACAAAATATTTCCCAACTTTAAACATATATCATGCAGAGTTATATAGATACAAGTTTCATTCATTCCATATCCGATCACAAATTTAACTTTCTTTCCAATGATAGTATTGTGCTTTCTCTTACATTTAGAGCAAAAAAGGAGTTTGAAGGAAACTTTGACTATGTCAAAATCTTGATGTTTAAAAGAAAGGCGAAAAATTACGACATTTTTAACTTTAAACATCTTTTTATACAATTTCTTATTTTGAAAATAAACATAAATTATAATAATCCCGTTTTGCTATTCACTATGAATCTTTTGGATGTATTCTCATCAAAGTCAGTGTATAATTGGGAGAGGAGATAGAAGGAAAAGTTAAGGTGCCACGTGATATTTTGGTTACTTCATTGGTTAAGACAGGAAGTTTCCTATCTGTTTATTAATATGTATGTGATGAAACAGATTATGACCAAGGATTTTACGAAGTTTGTAAATCACATCACCATATAAGTCAGGTTGTGATAGTCCTTGTCGCAGAAGAGTTCTTAAATTATGTTCATAATTTAAAAGTAGACTAGAGTAACCATCATAAAACATATTGATGGTGCTAGTATCGTCTAATCAACATGGAAGGAGGATATCGGACTTTTTTCTATTCTGTAAACGTTCCTAATTGATTCATTTTCTTGATTTTAAACATATGCATACTATTTATCCTGTATAACCACATAGTGGAATAACGACGTCGTTGCTCAAAACTCAAATAATGTCCAGGTAAGACCCCTTGATAATCTTTTACTGACTATTGTTCTTACAAATATTCCACATTAGTTTAGGTCGTGCAGCCGCAGGAATAGGGGAAGGATACATAGGACTCAAAGACAAGGAAAATGTTTTGCCGCAGAAGTGAGGTTTGAATCCGTGATCTCCAGAACGTGTTAATCACTGGACCTCTCAGACCCCATTTTCATTGGAGTAAAATGTACTTTCTGTAACATCTGACTGAGCAGAATTCGTCACGTTCTTTAATATGAATAAGGCACTGCCTCATGGCGAGCTTCGGTTTAAGTAAATAAAATGGTTAAATTTTGTAATATTACTCATACTGTAATACATTATAACATAGTGATTTTCTAAACCCAACCCAGTTGCTCCGTTCTAAGGGTCACACAAAAAACGCAACCCACCACTATTCACATACAAACTTTGCGATCATCACATAGAAAAACCCCAATTCAACAAACTATTTAAGCATAACTATTCGAAATCGAAATAGGGATATACACATTAACTCTATTACTTCCAAATCAAACCAAGCACTGCAGTGTGATTTCCATTGTAAAGTTGGCCGGGCTTTTTCCCCCTAAAAACTGTGAAGACTCCCAACCCTAGCCTGATCATTTTGTGGAGAAAAAAAGCGCGACGACTGCCTAATTTGTGAAAAAAGTATTGAACGATTTATTGTTAAAAGCGATATTACTCAATACGTAGATCTACATACATCGTTTTTGTGGGAGGAGGATAATATGAAACATTTCAGATAAACTTTCTTCTATGAACATATCCAGAACAAAACAATTTTGAAAAATATTAAGATTAAAAAAATTGTGAAGCAAATCGCCCAGAGTTGTGAAAAAAATGACTTGAATTGTGAAGTAACCAGATTTCAGTCCTTCTATAGAAGGGAAAAAAAGCCCTGGTTGAATGTGTTCACTTGTACAGCATGTGTCAGATGAACTTGAATAAGCATGATCAGTATAATTATGTATGCACACTTTTTTTTTTAATGAGACTTCTCAGGATGATCCAGTCTATTACCTATTTCTATTTCCTAAATGTAAATGCCTTCAGTTAGCAGCAATGATCAGGTAGGAAGGAATAGGACGTGTTCTATGTTTTGAATTGTTTCATGGGATGCTGAACGTTGCGTTGTAAACCTTCTCGCCTCTCACCGCTGCAGGTTCGAATCCCGCTGGGAGCTCGACTTGTAAGTGAGGAAGTGTCGATTCTTACGGATGGCGGGAGGTGTACAGTACTGGTTCTACCCAGGAAAAGTGGTGGTCTGCCTCCACCACAAAATTTCGACCGTCATATATAACCTTACATGTGTTGAAAATGACGTAAAAGACCATACAAACAAACAAAACTACTTCAACACTCTCTACATCCCCTCTTGAAATTAAAATTGCGTCGAACGTAAATGACTAACGTAATAATCATTGAAAATTGTCATAATGGTGACGTACTATTAAGTCTACAGTCAAATACGTGCTTGACTTTGTCTACAAAGAACAAAAAAGGTTTACGTTTGTGCTTTTAAGCAAAAGAAAGGATATTTAATAACCGCCTTTGGTTTCGCAAAAACAATTTAAGGATAAAAAAGTAGGCGAATAATTATTATTTAATATAACTATTGTTTCAGGTGAATTTTATTATTGATAAGTGTAAATTAATTGAGACTTAAATGGCGCAGTAGGTTGTTAAATACACTTTGAACAAAAAAACAATGACACTGTTCACACAATCAGGTAGGATGGTCAGCTCTTAGCCTGCTTTCATAGTCCTTTTGTCATATTGTATTTTGAATGAAATTGGACTGCTTTCAAGTGAAAATCACCGCATGACAGTATTTTTTTAAATACAACAACAACAACAACAAAAATAATAACTTTTAATAGATAGATCTACTGTACTGTACAGTAATAATTTTTTTTAGATCTAGTAAAACTTCTAGTCTAGATCTAGTCTAACTTACAATCACTTTTATTTAAACATAATCAAGCATTAAATCGTTGATTTTGTTGTTGTTGAACAGTGGCAAGCGTCGTTTTATGTAAATAGTCTAGAGAGGTTAAATAATGTGTGCAATACTCATACTGGCCCATACTTTTATGCTGTACATTAGTGGGGGTTTCTAAACTCAATACAAAATCAAAACATCTGCTCGAGTGCTTCTACATCAAATTTGATACATATTTTGGATTGTTTTTGCATTTGTTGGTGTTTTTAAATGATTCATTTTAACTTATACTTTTAATGCAATCAAAGACTGGTTATAGACTATAGTGTTGGCCTTCACAAAGGTAGTACCTAGATCATGTTACTGTGAGTGTAATGCCAGTGATGGTCCTTGATTGGGAAAATAAAATCTATTCTATTTCAAGCCAGAGAACCAGACTATTATATTCTATCTTTATTTTTTAAATAATAAATATTGACGCATTCATTTTTAGTTAAACGTAATCAAGCATTAAATCGTGTATTTTTTGTTTTTGGACAAATTAGATTGTAAAAAACAAATAAAATAAATATGTTGAATTGAATGGACTGAGCCTGCAAAAACACTGACTAGAATAGAAGAGAAGAGAATCGAAAACAAATCTTAATTTACATGTATGTTATAGTCAATGCACAAGACCTCGCTTCGCTCGGTGAAATTAGCTGTATAACGTCGCTTCGCTCAATGTAATCTCCGTGTAATTAGCTTTATTTTCCTTCGAATAACACCTGGCTCCGCTCGGCGTTCATGTGAGGTTATAACGACGTGCTGGAAATACGATTCACCGTACACCGTCTCCCACAATGCAACTTTACGGGCAGGTAACTCTAGCTGGTTGACGAAGATTTTTTATTGCCTTAGTGATCAGACTACACCAATTCACTGGGTCTGACGTGACACCGGATATTGGCCCATAATCGAGCCAAAATGGCTCACATATCATAGAAAATTGCTCCACAAACGGTAAGTTAAACACCGATTTCAAGTATTCTGTTAATAATTTGATACATGCATGTGCTGCTCTAGACTGCCAACTAAATTGTAAAGACCTTCGTATACTTACTATGACCCATATAATAGATGAACAGTAAATAATCAGTATCTAAACGTGAAATGCTCGCTGAAAAAATGCCTCTATTCGCTCGTTTCAGTCAATTATTGAGGAGTTTAAACCTGTATCGAAAAATGTGAATCGAGCGATTGTTTACAAATACTATAAAGAACATTTCCTGTAATTTTCAACCACTGGTGTTGCTTATTAGGTATGTTCTAAGCCTTTAACAATGCCAGCTCGTGTACGGAGTATTGCTTGCTCCTGTACTGAGTATTGCATTGTATCAACATTTAGTGTACTGGGTATTGGGTAAAGAGCCATCACTGTTTTTGATGATTTCTAGCATATAACTTAACTTACATTAAATAAAATATAAATTATCCAAAGCTTTATCGATCCCGTATGACAAACAAATGGGTATGAGTGGTTTACAGCCATAAATTACCTTTAAATTGCATATATCAGATCCACGTCAATATAACAGGGATTTTTTTCTAAATGACTACACATGATTGCTTGGGAATTACGTGACTGTGACTGCTGCAAGCCCTATTAATCATGCTAATTGTTTTCGTTATGAAATGCATGTTTTCCACACATCGGCCAATTTTTTAATTTAATATACATACAGTATACTATAGTAAATTCGATTGATATGGGTTCCTGTCGTGCATTAGATATATGCACTTTTTTGTTTTCAGATTCACCAACATGTATGCCTGTTTCTACTGCGATATATCTACAGAAAAGTACAAAGACATCATTAGCCACCTAATTGACAATCATCCCTACGAACAAATTAAATTTAGAAGAATTGATGAACAACAAACGAAAATTGTAGTATATAAAATATCTCCTGATTTGTGCAGAGAACAAGGCAGAACGATCACTGTAGATGAAAACAACGAAAAGATACACGTGTCAAAGAGAGACGTATTCTTGGACGATGTATAGTCACAAATTTTACACATATGGAGCCGTTTCTGTGATTTAACTTCAACCTCAGACACCCCCGAACAATCGAAAGAAATGTCTGGAAAATCCATTTACAACGAAAAATTACACCCATGTTATAAGAGTTAATATAATATATGTGTGGTGAAAATTGTATGGATCATACTTTCCCCTGTGCATTTGTTACAATTAGTATAATTTCAAAAAGTAACTTACTAAATACTTGAAACCTGATCCTGACTTTAAATGTTAATATCATGAAATTGAGCAAAATGTTGCAGATTAAAGTAATCAATCTCCAATTTATTTATATTTCACCAACTCATGAATACAATACAGGGCCAAAATACAGGATCTGTTAATTTTACATTCATTCATAGGTGAAAGAACAGCTACAATCAATTAGGCGCTCGACTCTGTACCTGTACTACCTCTTGGTCATCCCAGACAATGTTGTTGTTGTTGTCGCAGGTAGCCACCGGCATCGCGGTTACGCCACCAGTCATACCTGCCTGCATCGCCTGTTGGGATTTGTGTAACGGCTGAAACTGTTGAGCATTTTAATTGTAAAGTACACAATAAGATTATTATTTATTCCTGAAATTCGAACCACCAAAAACTATTTGTATTGTTGGAAGTATAGATCTGTTTTCTAAACAGTGGTATAAACAAAATATTAGCTTATAGTGCTTAAAACGAATGTGTGTCTGCTTTGAAGTCTTGTTAATGCTCTTATGATTTTCAAACTGCTAGGCGGTGGCACCATTCTATACCGCAGTCCATTCAGAAGAGAAATAGTTATTATTGGCCAAGATTGCTGATGAACTTACTGAGAATCCATTTTTTGACTTTTATAATTTATTCAGAACTGTCCAATGACTGACACAATCCGGTACTAACCCTGTCGTTGAAACGTGCTTCAAGTAGCATGTGCTTTCGTGGATCCATACTGCCGATGTTCACATTGTCCATACTTTATCTGAAAAAAACCCACACAATGTCATATCATGTAAGCTTTCATTAGTTTAAACATATTTAGTCAGATCAATATATACACTATACAGTACATGAATTGTACAATAATTTACAAATAATGCATTCATGGATTAGAAAACAAGAAAGCGCTTAAATTAATTGCTTATTTAATTCTTAATTAAGCTTTCATTTACAAATAAACATCAACAAATCAAATCTTTATCACTAGGCCAAATTAAAAACTGTTCACGATTTGTAAAGCTATCAGGAAGTGGCAAGTTCAAAGAAAAGGGAGGTAACTGCCATTATCACAATGCATGTTAAAACGTCTCATAAATGTAAACAAACACTGAAACAGCCAACCAAGGTTCTGCTTTTGTTTCTTAACAATGAAAAACAATTTATACAGATACTTACACCATGAATTCTTAGAGTAAAGTCTCAATAAACTTAAAACATTGATATCGCTAAACATGGATTTTTACAAGGAAGAAAAACAGTACAAAAGAAAAAGTCCAAAAAGAAATTACCAAAAAGAAAATAGAACCGGGGTAGTCAACACTTCACGGATCAATTGAAACTTATCATTATTTAGAATAAACCGAATTGGCACCTACGGTACAGTGTTCTCTCACGCAATTATGAAGTAAAAATCAAAATTAATGGAGGGCAATCAATATGCTGGCCCCTTTTGATAACCTGCACCCCCGCCTGACCCATACGCATATGTAAAATGACCATGACAACATTTAGGCTAAGCTAAAAGGACTTGAAATACATATGCTTTATGAGCAATACTCAGTACAGTAGTAAGCAATACTCAGTACAGTAGCAAGCAATACCCCGTACACGAGCCACTGAAGAAATCAATCCCCAGTACACCTGGGAGTATTTATTTGAGACCATATCTCAGCAATTTATTAATCAAATTTGCTGGAACTTGGAACATATGCTCCTTACAGTATTTGTAAACAATCGCTCGATTCACATTTTTCGATAGAGGTTTAAAATCCTCAATAATTGACTGAAACGAGCGAGGACCGGACATTTTTCAGCGAGCATTACACTTTTAAAAGCTGATTATGTACTGTTCATCTATTACATGGGTCATAGGAAGTATACGAAGGTCTTCAAAATTTAGTTGGCAGTCTACAAAATCACCTGTTTATAGCATATTATTAGCAGAATACTTGAAATCGGTATTTAACTTACCGTTTGTGTAGTGATCTTGCTTTAATATCCGGTGTCACGTCAGAACCAGTGCAATTACCAACTAATCAGCGGGCAGGGAAAAAGTTCAGGGTAAATTCGTAGCTATTACACAGAATCTCTTAATTTTGATTGGTTGTCAAGGTAATCAAACCAAAAAATCTTGCTAAAAAATTAAAATTCAACTTTTGAAGAGTACTTATAAAGGTTAAATCACACATTTGTGCAATGTATTCATAATGTGTTGCATAATTAAAGAAAGAAGTATATTTTACATTTTCCTCATGTTTCTACATGCAAGTAGGTGGGTCAGCACCATCCGACCCAAACAGCTTTTTCAAAACATACTCAATGTATGGCTTCTGTATGTTTTTTTGATAAAACTAAGATAGGTCTTTCAAAACAAGTAATAAAAATATAGCTTCCTGTATTAGGGAACTCAGTACAGAGCTTAGAGCTATAAGGTAGGCCTATGGAAAATGAATTGGTGTAGTATGACCTAGTATGGCAATTTTCTACATGATTTCAGAAAATCAACAACGCGTTAACCGTAAGGCGAGCTTACGCTCGCAATTAGTTTGACTTTTTAGCAAACTTGGATCAAGCTTTTGAAATTATAAATCTTAGATACGGCAAAAAATGTGAAACTAATTTAATTTGATATACTGAACGTTCATATACAGCATGCGCATTTCCGAATTATTTTTTAGGGTAAAGATATCACTGTGAGCAATGGAATGCCGTATCTAACTACGATGCTCATTACTTGTTTATCTATGACATGCACATCTGACGACTTTAAGCAGATTCAATATAATTATTAAGGATTTAATTTGAAACATATTTCTGAAATAATTTTAATTAAACGTCAAATCAGATATACTGAATGTCCATAAACATGTTTGGTATATAATAAACAACTATTATATCAGTATCAGGTTACAATAGAAATATTTAGTTGTAATACGCATTCATAAAGTGGGAAAGAAACGGTAAGAAGTATGAATTGTTTTAAAATGCACTGACATGGTTTGAGTAACTAAGATTTTCAAAACTGTTCTGTTTAAATTACGATCTCGGTAAACATTTTCAATTAAATGTACATTGCATTAAACTGTCCATTGTATCAACCAACTACAAGACAATTCCCACTTTTTGCTGTGAAATTAATATCAAGTATCTCGCATGGGGTTGCTGAGATATATGCCTAGGCGAATAAAGTCCAACACCAGTTATTTATATGGCATCTGATCAAATATAGCTTTTTGGCCTTTTTCAAGTTCATGAGCCTAACATCGTTGAATTGTATGCTCACGTTATAAATACAAGTCCAACCGATTCGATTTATATTTAAAATGTTTCTGGAGCAACATGACAGTGGAAAATATTATTATTTGTGACTCATATACTGACCGGTTGCGATTCTATTTGTTTGACTGTGTTATTTAATTGGAAATAAAACAATTGTCAAAGTGATGAGAGTAAATGGTGCTTCTAAATTCAAAATAGAGTAGCCATGGAAGACGATTCAGCTGACGACAGTGCTTTTGAAACAGGTCTGTAGTAGCCATTTACGTAAGACCGAAAACAACGACCGTAGTTTAGATAAACCTTGAGTGAAGTTGTCGGATTAAAATTATATCTGTTATGCAAAGCTTTCACCATGATTTCAGATACATGTAAAAAGTGCATCGAATCAAGAAACACTGAAGATGAATGGCGATAATTCAAATCAAGAGCTAGAGTCACCTGTTAGACCTGGATGTGAAATGGGTGATAACGAATTTACACAGACATATTTATTGAGAGAAATGGCTCGTGAACGGGACTCCTTCTAGACCGTTCAAGGTAAGAAGCTGAAAATGTGTATGACGCTTGTTGAGGATGAGAGGATGGAGCGTGCAGTGGAAAACAAAACATGACACTTTAGCAATATGAACGATTGGTATCAAGATGGAAGCTGTAACATGTTTTCCTGTTAAAGGTTGCCATTGATGGGAACATATCGACAAATATATACTCCATACACCAAATATAAAAGGTGGTGAACTTAATCTCAAAAGAAGGTACAACAATCGAACAGGAAATGTCGCATTTACTATTCACAGTCAATTGAAAACAAACATTTAAAACAAACAACAATAACAAGGATATCTAGAAGCCATGTATGCGATACTATAAACATAAAAGGGTTGACACCTCGATGCCGCCTTGGAACGATTTAGGAAATGTGTCCTTTTCTTACTAAGGACTGTATTCCTATGGTTCTTTAAAGTGCCCGGAAGATAGACTCCGATAAAAGGGATTGCCAAGAAGTTTACAATACCACCCGACGGACGAGGCTAGGGTTAGTGTCTGGCCTAAGCACACCAAAGTAGCCGTGGGGTTCAAACTCTTGATATCTGAATTTAGAGTTGAACGTGCTTATCCATTTCGTCACCTCATTCGATGGTTTATAGGACAATGATGTTAAGTAAACGTGAATGAAAGGATAACATAGGCACAATTCATGTAAATACGTGCAGTTTCATGTAACAAATAGACAGACAACAATGGTTGTTTTCTCGACAAACATGGTGTCCCGTTTCTTCGATTCCAAAAGTGATTGTTCTCAAGTCTAAATTTAGGTTCACGTTTATACTATTTAGATATGTGGAAAGTTCTGATCAAATATGTTGTGTATGCATGCATTCTCAGAAAATGTGGTTTACCGTCTCTATATTCAAGTTACAAAACTCACACACATTTGAGTTAACCATTTTGAATTTGAGCAGGGATTTGTTAGTTGGGATTATTCTCATGATATACATATATTGGAAGTTTCTTAGGTTTGTATTAATAATTTTATTGTTGCTTTTATTGCTCTAGTATACACATTTTCCCATTCAATATTTTGAAACAGGTTTTCCCATTTTTTCTGTGGTTTAATATCTGATGCGTTATCTTGTTTTAATTGGTAGTCATATAAATATTTATTTTGCTTGTTTTGAGCTTACTATGTTTTTTTTTGCAGCAGCGTCTCATTTCTATTTGCATTAATACTTCTTTCATGTTTAAGATTTATTTTCCATTCTTTAGGTATAGGTATAGCTGCTATTATTGATGAGTATTTTAAAAGTCGGCGAAAAGTATAAACATGATAAAAGTATAAAAGTCTTTTTTCTATAATCAAATATGTGCTCAATATGTTTTATTTCTCTGTTGTACCATCGTTTAATAAATACTATTTTGTCACCGACTTTTATATTTGAATTGTTCCAAATAATTTCTTGACTGATATTTGTATTGCTTCCTTGTATATCCTTCCATGAAATAAGTATATCCCATAAAGATTAAAGATAGGATACTAATTACAAGTGTTTTTTTATTTGGAATTATTACAAGATGTAGGGAAACTTAATTGTAACATATTAAACAATGTCGCACGTGCTGGTTAATATACGGAATATTCGTAAAAAGAAATTAATACGTGTATCAAATATAGATTATACTATGGGTATAATAAACAGATATAATTCAAGTGGAGCATTAAATATGCTAATACAATGGAAGTGTAACTTAGTGCTTGGTGGTGGACCCATTTAAAGTTCGTACTATGCTTTATTTGTTCGATGACCGGACAGGCTGTGGACCCTTTGATGACGTCTACCTAAAGCCCAAAAGGACGGTGACGTTTGATGTTTGTCTGCAATCTTGTCTTTTCTTGCCCTCAATGATTTATTTTTGGCTATTTTATTATGTATTTATATATACACGAGCATCTTTGTGTTTTACTTATATCGCTTATTTATGCTGCCTTGTTGGTTAGAGAATAGTGCATAGCGTGGATTTCTTTATTTACACTGTCCCGTTTTATTGGGACGACAGTAGGATAAGTGTTGGTGCACCCTAGAATCTGGTTTAAACCGCCAGCGGACTTTTTTGCCACTGACCGTTCCAAGGCGGTAGCTGTTTGTGTTTGTGACGTCATATCCCTTTATTCTTTATTAACATTGCTATTCATGTTTGTCCTTTTGCGTGTTTTTAGGTTTAGTGTGTTCTGTGAAAGCTGCATATCCTGTTCGATTTTAGAAGCGATTTCTTTAATGTAACTTTAAATATAATCATTAAAGAATCATATTTTCAGCTGCTATCAATCCACCAGTGATTTACGATAAAACGCAAGCTGCATATGTTTGATCATTTTTAATTTTAATTTCACGCATATCATAAAAAATATTCAATATAAACACAACAACAAACAATAAGTTTAGAACAAAATAAATCTTCAAAAAACTGATTTCAAGGTGTTTTTTTGGTTTCACCATAACTAGTTTTAGAATCGTTTCTTTAATATATTTTTTTAAACACAGTCGATGCAGATTGTTATCAGTAATGCTTCATACTGAATGTTGTTTAACGGCTCATCAACACAGTATAGGTTATTTAGAGCCGCCCCAGAGAGAGGGGAAGGATACATAGGAATCCGGGAACCTGTTCTACTCTTATAATCGAATAGATTCCTATGGTTCTTTAACGTGCTCGGAGGATAGACCGATACACGGGACCGCCCGGTTTACGTCCCCATCCGACGGACGAGGCTAAGGGGAAGTGTCTTGCCCAAGAACACACCTTCAGTTGATATCAGTCCATCAGTGATTTACGATATAACCGAAGCTGCATATGTTTAATCATGTGTAATTGTAATTTCGTTACGCAATCCACCAGTGATTTATGAAAAAACTTAGCTGCATATGTTTGATCGTGTTTAATTTTACCTTCATCACGGAATCCACCAGTGATTTATGAAAAAAACTAAGCTGCATATGTTTGATCATTTTTAATTGTAATTTCATCATGCAAAAATCGACCGTCATATATAACCTTACATGTGTTGAAAATTACGTAAAACATCATACAAACAAACAAACAAATCATCACGAAATCCACCAGTGATTTATGAAAATATTTAGCTGCAGATGTTTGATCATTTTTAATTTTAATTTCATCACGCAATCCACCAGTGATTTATGAAAAAAACTAAGCTGAATATGTTTGATCATTTTTTTTAAATTGTATTATCTCTCTTTATGCATCCGATCCGTCTATCGCGTCGGTTTTCAACAATAGGTGACATAACTGGAATATTTGATCAATTGAAAGTTCCAGAAAGAAAGACCTATTGCATTTTACTCCAAATATTGCCTTAGGATTTGTTTTTACATCTCGTTGGTGATTTTTGTTTTGTGTTTGTGTTTGTTTTATGAGGTTCATGTATTTTGACCTTTGATTGTAAAAAATAGTACATGTACCAATTTGCGCAATTAATTTGGAATTGATCCTTGTTGGAGAGGATTTATACTGTCCAATGATATAACTAACAGTTATCCATTTTCAAGGTGGTCCCACCATGTTTTGAAGAAAAAAACACGTCGATTGTAACAACAGCAAATTCAAATCCTACGTTAGATTTGTTTATAGGTCTATGTATAGGTCTGTATCTCGTACATGTCTTGTGCAAGTTCAATCAAATATGTGCTACCCATGTAGATCAACTTAGGGTTGCTTACTATATCTGCAATCAGTTGTGTTCAGGTTATTGTAATGGTTATGCTATCTTGTAGTTTGTATTGTACGTTTCATCGCATATTTAATTTGCTCTTTGTTTGCAGTGCAGAGGTGTACTGCGGTGCCCTTGCGTTTGGTTAATGTTAGGACCATTTTTTTCTCATTTTTATCCGAATATGTCAATTTGGCTCTGACGTCATGATTTTTAAGTAAGGTATTTTATCATGGATTATTATTAAACCCAAATTATGGTAGCCCATTCGTTTAGCCTATACATAACTTAGAGGTAAAAACAAAAAGATAATTTAATTATATTTAAAAGTTACCTATGTTATGTTTGGTAACGTATATCAGCTGACATGTTTCTATTATATTGTTGTGCACTTATACCTCCTTTCTACTTGGCCACTCGTCCTATTTCACCTCCCCACCTACACTAGAGACAGTTGTCATATATTTCATAGGATTACTGTTAACATAAGCCAAATGGCATAATCATATCAATTTTGAACAGAATAAAATTGATTGAAAGCGAAATGAACCTAAACGAATTTCTAATTAGTAGTCTAGCATATCCCTCAAAGTAGTATAACACGGGTGATATTCTTCGGACTACATTGATTAGGATTCCCCCAGAGAATATCTACACAAAGTATTAATGCAAACAAGAACAAAAACAATAACCAATTATTTTATTTTTAATATATTCCATTATGTTTAATTCGCCCATTGTTTTCTCGTTTGGGGCAAAGCATTTTGTTAGAAAATGGGATACGCCATGGAATGGTATGAAAATACCACATCGAAGGTTCCATATTCGCTGTCATATGACTGTATACAGTCTACGGTATGGTAACGTCTTCGTACTATTGACATTTTAAATATTGAATTCTGCTCAAACCGGGGCGAGAGGGCGTGAACGGTAGCAAGCATTTCACACTACTATTAATGAACAGTTTTAAAGCAATAACTTGGACGGTTTTGACAACCTTATATAAGATGGAATGGAGAATAGTTAAATAAATAGTTTATTAGTAATAATGCGAGTGTGCACATTGGAAAAACGTATCTCACTCCGATATTCCTGATTTGGTTTTAGAAGCCATATAAATATGTCGAGTTGAAATGAATAACAGGATAACTTATTACGCCAATGCAATAGATTAAGATATAAATTTAAAACTATTGCTGAATTATTTTTAATTAGATGTCACATTTGATATACCGAATTTCAATAAACACAGTACTTGTATGTCGTGTCAGTGCATATCTCCTGTTTTCTCCTTTTATAAGTTTCTGCTATTTAAACGTATCATTGGATATGTAAAGCGATGGAGATAAGAAATTGTGCAATTGCACAGGGTCTTGAACACGTTTCAAACGACACTGCAATCTACTAATAAAGTCATACCGCTTTAATGGTACATGCATACCATGCTTAAGCTATTGTAATGTTAATGAACATCTCTTACATGTTTTATTTCATTTAAATACTTTTATATCGATTGTGTCATTGTCATCATGATTCATTTCGGTAAATAAGGACATTTAGCATGCACTTTTAATAACCTCAAATGATGGTGGCCCAATGTTAAGTCATAAAAGACGTATGTTGAACAAGCTGTTTATATTTAAAAAGCAGCATTTGTTATGGTTGGTAGCATGGATCAGTAAAGTTGAGTATTTGTTGTGCATGGATGCCCCTTTCTCCAAGGCAACCCGCCCTATTTCGTTTCCCACAAACTAACCAGAAACAATATTCATATATTTCAAAAGATCACTGTTTGACTATGCCACATAGGATAACAGTACTAATTACAAAAAACAACACTTAAGATACACAATCAAAATGAAAGAATTGCTACAGACATAACTAAATTAGTAATTTAGCATTTCTCCAAGGTATTACATGTATTATACAGGCGAAAACAATGCACAACGTCTTCGCACTCTCCGAACGAAGTGCAGTTCATCACATGTTCTTATAAAAATAATAATGAAATCGACTATATGGCAATGAGGCAAAATTGAATATGTATACCATTTCATTTATAACATCATTCGTACGAAAACGTTTAAAACGCTAGATAACACCACTTTTTAACATTTCAATAATTATAAATTTATTAAGTAAATAACCTCGAAAAAACGGGTGTAATGGTCTGTACGTATCTACCACGGGTACAGACAGGTAGTTGCATACAAACTTGTCTATTTTAAAGTTAAATGAACAGAGTTTGACTAGTCGTGACGCTGCTGGATAGTTATGTTATTTGTTCCTCTCTACTGAGACGGCCTCTTGTACTTCAAACAAAGTGGCGACAGAATAATATAAAATAAGTATCCGTTAAATTCTCCCTTTCACTATATAACTAAGCATTTTGAGTAGAGTACAAATGAAAATCGAAAACATTGTTTTATTAAAACTTATTTACGAGGTAACAAATACGCTCACATAGCAAATAGAGGCAATTGGCTCCTCAAATTAGTGAAAATAAATCGTTTCCAATTTATCTAAAAAATATCAAAAAGCGTTTAAATGTCCTCGCAGTTCCCAATTTCGCTAATCAAACTGCATATGTAGAGCCATTGTGTTACTCACAAAACATGTCTACATATACAAGTAGGAATAAGTCGCAAGTAGAATCCTTTGTTACAAGCGTGGAGCCAGGACCCAGCTCTTTCAACATTTCTACCAACTCATACTGCAAATTGTGCCGTTACTTTTTGAAAAGAACAAGGTACTTTTAAACTCAATTATGATTTTACTACATTTACGTTTAACAACGAAGCTTCGTTTGTCACTGGTTTCTGCCAAAGTCAATTTAAGTCACCTACTACCAAAAATAAGTATGAAAGTCGAACAGGAAATGCAGCTTTCACAGAACACAGTAAACCCCAAAACACGCAAATCGACAAACATGAATGGCAATGTTAATAAGGAATAAAGACATATGACGTCACAAATACGTGTTTTAGGGTTTACTGTGTTCAGTGCAAGCTGTATTTCCTGTTCGACCTTTACACTTATTTTGACAATAGGGCTACCGCCTTGGAACGGTTAGTGGCAAAAAAGCCCGCTGTGAGTTTAAACCGGTTCTAGGGTGCACCAAACCTAGCACTTACCCTACTGTCATCCCAATAAAACGGGACAGTGTCAATAAAGAAATCCCCGCCATGAACTATTCTCTAACCAACAAGGCAGCATTAATAGGCAATATAAGTAGAACACAAAGATGCTCATGTATATATAAATGCAAAACAATAATTGCCTAGAAAATCACAAAGAAGGTACTCAATGACTTGGCAGAAGCCAGGGCAACAAGAGAATAAACCATTGAGGGCACGACAAGACATGATTGCAGACAAACATCAAACGTCACCGTCCTTTTGGGCTTTAGGTCCTTTGTTACAGGCATTAAGCCAGCACCCAACTATTTTAACATTTCTACCAACTCATGCTGCCATCACTTTTTGAGAAGAACAATACCTGTTAGCAATCTGGAACAGGTAGTTTATTTTGGTTTGTTTCCGCATTAGTTGTATGATTGTAGTACTTTTGTCAAATTCTCGGACGTTTATGTTTACCGATCATGTTTGATTTTTTAATAATTGTAAAGGCACTTTTTAACTCAATATTGTGTTTACTTCATTTAAGTTTAACACAGCAGCTTCGTTTAGTTTGTCACTGGTTTTTGTCAAGTTAATTTAAGCCATCTACTACCATCACATTGTTTATGCGTTTAGTTTTAGAATCAGATGATTGAACGAAATATTAGTATAATATCAATTAGGGATTGCAATACTATGTACTTATGTATGTGTCTTTTCATGTATTAGTTTGGTGATCCTGAAAAGAAGATACTCACATCAAACAGAAAGCGTCAGCCTTCGTCAAAATATTATTTTAATTTTCTGATATATACATATGGTGCACAAAAAACACAAACAGTTCAAATGTTTCTACAGAAGGGAAGTGTGCATTGTATGTGATATTACTACACACAGTACTTAGAGGTTATTAACTGGGGTATGTGTGCCTCTTTGTGATAAAGCTTTAGCTCAAGGGCCTCATATGGCTATCGAGGGCCAATGTCACAAAAGGCACACCTACCCTAATTAATGACCTGTTTATTACAGGTGTAACCAAAACAATATTATGTTGTATAGATCCAAATTGCGCAAAGTGCTTGTGTATTTTTTGTTTAAATACGACTCTTTATTTAGATTCATTTTTATTCATTCATTTACAAGAATAAAATAAACGCATGACGCTTATATATCTCAGTCAGTTCAAAAGTCACCAATTCAGCCCCTTAATTACAGTTACACTGAAACGTTTCTGACGTAATCTTTGTAAGAAAATCGTCATAATGGTGACCTTGTGTTTTCCAGTGACGTTTTTACTAAGTTCTACGGCATTGACTTTTTCAGTTTTTCTGTTTATATTTGAGCTTGTACATGTTGTAGAAGAATGGAAATTCCAAAAATGGCATTCGGTTTCGCAAATATAATTTCAGGATAAACAAGTAGGAGATTAATTATTATTTCACATGCATTTATTGTTTCCTGGATGACATGTATTTGAAATGTAAGTGAGACCCGAACGGCAGTAGATCTACAAATTATAATAGGTTGTTGAACTTGAAGACAGTTCGATCAAAAACAGTGATGCAATTGATAATGTACATGTATAATCTAATATGTTAAATGTTAAATCTGTGACACCATCGCCAAAAATATTCAGGAACGTAGTATGGTCGTCTTTTCGTCGGTAAACGGGTCAGCATTAACTTGCTAATTTTGCTTTCAATTCCAAATTATCGCATGACAGACCCAAAAAGAAATGCATGTTTTGCCCTTGATCGATCTGTTTTTCGTAATGGTCAAGAAAACAGTTTTAAATGCATATTTAGTTCTTCAGGTTGGATTTCCTTGAGCCGTTCAACATCTCCGAGCCAGTCACGTATTTTGTCACTCTATATTGTGATTTAGACTGAATCGTTCTTGTTTTTCACAATGTCATTATTTAATGTCCGGCCTCATATTTGTATCATCTTCAACGATGTCCTGCATGCACTATGGTAATCTTGACAGGGTAGCGAGCATTCTGGCTGCCATGTTCAACCGTCGCAGTTGTCGTTGGATGCACGTGCCGATGTACGATATGACTGGTTTGTGGTCGATTATTAAAAAAAACATCTATAATTTAATGCTAAATGTATTTAACGCAGTCTAGATTTAATATGGATTTTTGGCCAGCCATATCTTTTTTTGGCCCTTCACGTGGATGTTCGGTACGCCACATTGATATTGTTGTGTTTTTATGTTCGCGATAAAATAGTCTGCAATAACTGAATACTGTATATTGTTCATAGACCTTTAAATGTAGTACTAGTATGCATGTCTTTAAATACGAGTTGTGACATTTCTGTAAATGTATGTTGTCAACCCTTTTATGTTGGTGGTGTCATATAAATTGCCTCTTATTTATCCTTGTAATTGTTGCTTGTTTCGATGCGTGTTTGTGGTTGACTGTGGTACTTGACTGCTACATCTGTTCGACTGTTCGAATTTTATATTCGCAGAACACAGTAAACCCCAAAACACGCAAAAGGACAAACATGAATGGCAAAGTTAACAAAATATAAAGGCATATGACGTCACAAACACAAAAAGGGTTGACAATAGGGCTACCGCATTGGAACGGTCAGTGGCAAACAAGGCCGCTAGGGGTTTAAAGCAGGTTTTAGGGTGCACCAAACCTCGCACTTACCCTACTGTCATCCCAATAAAACGGGACAGTTTAAATAAATAATCCCCGCCATGAACTATTCGCTAACCAACAAGGCAGCATTCGTAGGCATTAGTAGGCATTGCAAGTTAGTCTTTTTAAATTTAAATGTTTCATTATATCGTAAAATACCCTTAAAACATTCAATGACACATCTCACATGCACTCACTTTCATATGAAGAACCCATAGCCAATTCTGGCAATTAAACAGATTATGAATTTCAACTTAGTTTCTCAATAAATAGACAAGGATTCGAAAGTCGAGCATCTGATCCGACAGGCGGTGCTTCTTGTTGTTGACTTACAGTAGTCTTTCAGTTGAACAATACATATTGTATGTGTATCGTACCATGGGCATTGACTTACAGTAGTCTTTCAGTTGAACAATACATATTGTATGTGTATCGTACCATTTTCATTGTATTCATCAACGTAATACATGTTACACCACCTATGTTACATTTGAAATATGACATAGACAGGGTCAACTAGACAACTAATTATGTATATGATTAGGATAGCAAAACAGAAATTTATTATTTATATTTAATATGCCTTGACAATGTCTATCCAATTATCCAGGTTTTTGCAAATGTTCAACTAAGTATCTTTAAATACAAATGATGATAGTGTGATTGGGTAATTATAACTTTACTGTCTCAATCAAACCAAGACTGCAATATTTCGTATTTGTCGTGTTCGGCCGTTTCATACTCTTTTATTAGAAACTTGTTTAGGTCTCATTAACGCTAGGGTATATAAAGATTTTGCTACTGTTAAATTATGGTAACACATGTTTCACACACCTCGGCGACATTTTGTACTTTCTTAGACACTGTTTATGTCTCATTAACGCTAGGGTATATAAAGTAAATATAGATATAAAAAGCAGCACAGAAGGCTTTGATACTCTTAAATTATGGAACATATGTTTCACACACATCGGCGACATTTTTGACTTTCTTAGACACTGTTTATGTCTCATTAACGCTAGGGTATATACAGGCTTTGATACTCTTAAATTATGGTAACACATGTTTCACACACATCGGCGACATTTTTGAAGGCAAAATTGTCAAAATATTCTAAGATGTTTTACATGTAAGTTTTACAAGACGTGCCAAATACTCCCAATTTTATAATATTTAACACAATATGATTTATACGAATTATCTCTTTAATTTTCTAATTATACCCCTGTCAACGAAGTTTGAGGTGGTATATAGGATTTAGAGTGTTAGTTGGCCGATTGGTTTAGCGGTCTGTTCAAAATATTGTCTGTGCTATCCATAACCTGTTTTCCATAACCCCTTGATGGATTTTCACCAAACTGTGTGAGAAGCGTACATATGAAGTGGAGATGTTCATTGCCTCATCTCGTTTCCGGATTTTTTACTCCCTTTGAATGTTTTCACACCCAAATCTTGTCCGCGTTATATCTCCATCAGTATGAAGCGGAGATTCGCATGTTGTTGTGGGGTACTCGTTTGAAGTGGTAATAATCACCTTCAGTGATAGTTCCAGTTAAACGTTAAATTTATGGTTGACGACAGTATAAGGTGTTTGACTCATCATAACAAACACAAATGATACTTTTTAACCAGGTTTTCCTTTGCAAAAGTCTGATTATTAGATATGCGAATGTCGTTCGGCGGGTAACGTTAAACTCACGTTTCCGCTCAATAACTTTAGTTAGCAATTATGTGGAGTCAAAGTCAAGGTCGCTGTTACAAAAATATAAACATTTCCGCTCAATAACCTTTGCTAAAAAAGGGTATTGTGGCGAATCTTTCTGTATATAGCTTTTATGTAATGGAAGTTTATGGTTGCATTTGAGGTCACTGGTTGTCAAGGGCGCTGTTGGTAAAATTAAAAAAAATGTTTTCCATCCAATATCGTTTGTTAGGAATGAGATATTGCGACGAAACATGCTGTGTTGCTAGCTTATATAGAAAGGAAGATTGTTATTGCATATGAGGTTATGGGTCACGGTTAAGGTCAATGTTTCTAAAAAGAAACATGGTTTCCAATCGATAACTTTTGTTAGGAATGAGCTATTGTGACTTAAGTTGTTGTGTATTTAGCCTATTTGGAAAACAAGCATGTGATTGCATTTGGAGTCATTGGAGTCAATGTTAAGGTCGCTGACACTAAATATAGAAAAATGGTATCCGCTTAATAACTTAAGTTATGAAAAAGATATTGGAAACAAATTTGCTCTATAGGTAGCTTGTAAGGAAAGAAAACTTCGAATTGCAGTTGGTCTCATTGGGGTCGAGGTCAAAGTCGCTGTTACTGAAATTAGAAACAAGTTTTCCACTAATTGACTTTAGTTAGGAATGAGAAACACACTGTGTAAGTAACTTAGTTGGAAAGGAAGCCTGTGACTGACATTGAGATCACTGGGGTCAAGGTTAAGGCTGATGTTATTAAAATTGAAAAACAAATGCAAATCGAGGAAAGAAGCAACACTATCAGACCTATTAGCTTGGTTAAGTTGAAGCTCTTTAGGGTATATATTTATATTTAAATTAAAGTCGTTTTAACAATTTCTGTATGTAACATTTGTTTTTAAATCAATTTATAGATAGTTGTTTAAATAATTACAGTTCATAAATGGGAAAATAGTCAAACATGTCGAAACACTGTTACGTTAGCGTACGCTATTTTAACGTCAACGTCATTTTAAAATGTCAGCGTTTTTTAATTTAAAATGTCAACGTTTCACCTACGCGACGTCATAACTGACGACGTCATTTCCGTTTTTTGAAAGTGAACAACACACCGAGCTCACAATATGACCTATTTATGTGTCGACGTGCCGTAAAACACCATTAATTCATTCATAATCAGTACAGGAGCAGACAAGTCATTTCACGTGCCTGAACCGCATAACTCAAACATAAATAATTGGGGTTGGAGGCAACGTAGTTCCCATTTTGCAAGCACGTGCAGATGCGCGGATTTTATAGTACTCTGTTTAGAAACACTAGTTTAAAGCTTATACCAGATGGCAAAGAAAACAAATCATATCAGAAGTCAGTTATTATGTCGGAGATTTATAAAACAATCGTGTTGACAGGTTTTATTGAGATATCATAGTCGGAAATCGCGGTACAAATGCGAAGATCGAAAAAAACTAGTTTTTGTTTTCTTCGAAATTGCCAATGTTTCAAAACGGGTACAAAAATTGTATATTCTTAAATATTGTTGAAATTGACAGGAGTCGAAGATCATTACCTGATCTACCTTTTTTGAAAATTTCTTATTTTTTCGTGAATATACATTTTGCGTGCCCGTTTTGAAAGTTGGTACCTGCATTTCACTCTTTCAGAGGCTATTCAAAATGGCGGCGAAACTGAAAAACACCCAGCCCAGGTCAGTCGCAGGCCACAAACCCACTTCTCCCTGGACAAATTAACATCATATGGTCAATACACAGTCACAGAAACTAAATATTGTGAATTGAACTGAACGTTTATAAATAGCTAAGGAATGTGCTAAAAATAGCTCACACACATTCAAAGGTCAAATAATGCTGATCCGTGTACATGTATACACAGATAGATCGTTTACACATACGGCCCGATTGACGGTGACCGATGGATTATTTCAATTTATTTGCACAGAAGTAGAATTAAAACAGTGTTACAATCACGATCGTATACAATTCCAAGTTTTGCATGAGTGCGTAATTTACAAAATACAAACAAATAGATCTATTAGTATTACAGTAGACAATGTAGAGAATTAAAATTGAAAAGTGGAACACACCAGCAAATGCCTGAAATGGGTCATGGCATTGTCTGCACTGTGGCCTTTGTAAGTAAATACACTTTTAATTTCTGTATGACAAGTGTTTAACGTTGAAACATGTAAAACGGTGGTGGTTGATATATATTAACTTAATTCTGATAATTTTTTAGAACACATGAGTGATGAATAATTGATGAAAATGTAAGCCTTGAAAATCTACTATTTGTTCATGAATGCCACCTGTGACTTACATTTTGGACAGTATCATCTTCTGGAAAGCACCACTTTCAATTCCAGTTGTGTTTTAAGTAAAATGTTATGGAATGCTGACATTGTTAGCATTGAGAAAGTTGGACAGAGTTATTAATATTAAAAACAAATGAAACAATATCATATATGACTTGTTTTTTTCAGGTCTGCTAAGACTAAGTTAGCTAGAGGCAGTGTGCAGTATTACCATAGCCAGATTCAAGTCAAATTTCCCAGTCTCACAGTATAACTACATCAAGAGCCTTGTATTAGCCAGTATGTAGGTAAGCGCAGCTTCAAAAAATCTATGAATTTATCAATGTTTGTTCTTTGCAAAATATGTGGCATTGTGCACCAGTCCTGCACCACAGACATATTAATAATTTGTTATTAGGTCTGTGCCTGCACTTAGTCTCAGACTTTTTATACTAAAAATAAAAATGGTGTTTTACAGCACATCGACACATAAATAGGTCATATTGTGCTTAGTACATATGTAAAATTAAACAAACAAAATAAAAAGGTCCCTGTATTACATCTAAATTATTAAACTTAACCAAGACCCCGACTTAACATAATGTGCTGGCATGGCCCAGCAATAGCATGGTGGATGATAGCAATCTGGAGCTTCCGGTTCAAGTCACACATGCACCACTGAGTTTCGTCTATGGTTTCGGGCAATACATCTTCCCTCAGTCTTGTTTGTTCCTCAGCCTCTTTTGTTTGATTGGGATTGAAACTGGGGAGTCTATCCTCCAAGCACGATAAACAACCATAGAAATTATTAATATATACATTAGTAAGAGTAAGACAGGTTCTCGAATTCCTATGTGTCATTTGGGGCGGCTCTAAATAAGGTATACCGGTAATAAATGTGTTGATTTAGCAGAAAACGATTATTTTTAATTTATTGTACATGTAAAAAAAGTTCTATAATCACTATTCATTTACATATTTCAGTTCTACAACTTGTTACCTATTTAAGTTGAAACAAAATATCATGTATGTCATTTTTATTTTCAGAGCCTGGAGTCCTGAGATGCTGGGAGTTAGCTGAAAATAGTTAGTGATGTCCCAATAATATATATGGGAGGATTTTATTGAAACAAGTAGTCACATATAACTTTTTACAACATTAACAACAGAATCAGAAATACTTAAACGAACAAGAATAGTATATAATAACAAGATGGTGTACAATATGTTTTTTTTTTATGAATCATGAATCAGCAATACCTCATACGGGACAGTACTAGCATCAACTTCAAGAAAAATATGTCTAGTAAGAGGATCACCAGTTCAGCCAGCACAATATCATATCAACATGCATATCCGACTGTAGACACAAGGTGGATCGTTGGCGACATTAACTGGATAGTTCATTGGAGTGGCTCAAAATAAGGGCTAATATGAAAATATAAATGTGTTTCTGTTAATCTGACCGGCCGTGCCCAATTTATTTATTGGATTAAAATGTTTTCTGAATTTTATTGGATTATATAAAAGTTTGTGGAATAACAGATGGCAGGAGGTGTATATTACCGGTTATACCCAGAAGAAAAGTGAGTGGTCTTCCTCACCAAAAAAATAACAAACAGATACATGTATATATATGTAACCCCACATATGTTCAAATTGGCTTGCACCATATAAACAATTACATATTAAAGGGACATGCAGCAATCTTCTTTTTTTTAAACTCCAAAATGTTATAACTTATAATTTAAATATATGCAAGCGGGTGTAAAGTGAAAATAAATTACACTTTAATGCTTGATAAAAACTTGATAAATGCTGTGTGTCCCTTTAATAAATAAAAACAATTATTGTATGATGCAATTTAATTTTTTATGTAATACCCTTTATATTTGGGATGTTTTAATGTAAATATTTGAAATAAAATGTTTTAAATCAAATAAATAATTCATTTTGATATCTGACTTGTTACATATTTTTTACTTAGTCATGAAAGATAATATTTAAGGCCTTAATATGTACCTTAAATGTTTATTGTTTACCATTGAAAGGTGAGGCGGCATATGGTGTTAGTTATCTGTGCGTCTATATCCTTCCACAGTTTTTAACCAATCTTTTCGAAACTTTACATGATCTTTATCTATGATGTCTAGAGGAGCATATCGATTTTGCATCAAAATAAAATTTATTTATGAATATATATTCTTGCATAGTACAATTTTCCACGGATTGTTTTCAGTGCGTTCATTCAAGTCCCATGGACATATTGAGTTGAGATGTTCGGTTGGCATTTTATATTTGTATACATTCTCATCTTCACCTCTCACCGCTGCGGGTTCAATTCCCACTGGGAGCTCAACTTGTAGGTGAGAAAGTGTCGATTCTTACAGATAGCAGTAAGTACACA
Source organism: Cyrtodaria siliqua (assembly GCA_037043455.1). NCBI lineage: Eukaryota > Metazoa > Mollusca > Bivalvia > Adapedonta > Hiatellidae > Cyrtodaria > Cyrtodaria siliqua. The sequence goes on from JAWPHD010002289.1 coordinate 132,823, forward strand.
GTACTGGTTCTACCCAGGAAACATGGCCTAAAATGTGCTATAATGACATAAAACACAATTCAACTTTAAAAATATAAAGTAAAAGAAATGGCCTTCTTTATTTTCCTTCGATGCTATCAGTATAAGTATTACGACAGTGTTTCTGTCTGATAAAAAAATCATCTTAGGTTTCAACCGACAAATGGTCTATATTTAAACTAATACAAGTAAGATGGGGCCCTCAAACCCTTTTATGTGTGGGTGATATATTCCACGGTTGATTCATGATACTAGCATGGGACAGCTATAGTACATATGACAGTGCTGAGTGCAGTTGCGGATGAATTGAATTGAATATTTAACGGCTCATCAACACAGTACAGGTTATTTAGAGCCGCCTCAGAGAGAGGGGAAGGATACATAGGAATCCGGGAACCGTGCACTACCCTTATTATCGAACAGATTCCTATGGTTCTTTAACATGCTCGGATGATAGACCTATAAGCGGGACCACCCTGTTTACGTCCCCATCCGACGGATGAGGCTAAGGGAATGTGTCTTGCCCAAGAACACACCGACAAAACTCAGTGGCACCACCTCCGGTTACAAATCCGCTGCGCTACTGACTGCGCCAAGTTGCGGATGACAATTAGACACTGGACAGTCTAGTCAAAAACACAGCAACAAATATATTATCTGAATATGTTTAAGAATGTACTGTATGCTTGGAAGAGCTTTCAAAAACAAACTAGCTTTCATGATTTTAGTTGGGGTGGGATGGGGGTGGGGCGCATCCTTTTAAATCTCAGTTCAGATGCCCTCCCCCTCCTTCTCTCCATCCCAACTCCCATCTTGAACAGTAGCGATTGTTACGTAAACTTTCCACATATGAGAGGGTGCCCAATACTACCCGCTCCATCGAATACGCGCCTGCAGTTCTTGCGAGGTCAGTCGAGTCAAAATTACAGTAAAATCAAACAATTCGTATTTTCGTGTACTTTTGATAAAGAAATAACATGCTTTTCGTGATATGCAGCAAAATTCATGTAATGTGTGAGCTAAAACAACAATTCAAGTATCTCCTCGTACTTTATTTAACAAAAAACACACGGTTGTTGTCATTTTAATCGTATTCTAAAGATGGCATCTTTTAGAGTTATCGCCCCTCGCTTCGACATTTTACAAGGCGGGTCTGAATTTATCACGCAGTAGAGCTTCTAAAAAAAAAGTCGGTACAGACGAAAATCACGAAACCTAAAGGGGAAATGAAATTTCATGATCAAAAATTGTCACAATTTTCCAAATTATGCGTTTTAAAAAATTCAAAATGGCGGACATTTTTTTTTTTTTGACGTTGCCGAAAGTTGACGTACTACTTTTCGTTGTCAAGCGTGGTTGCGATATTTGAAAGATGTAGGAAAATATCAAGGCTGCTCCCCTACTGGACGTTTACTTACGTTCTGAATATTTGTTGCTTTCTTGGCGTTTATAGCGTTATATAATTACGCTATTATTAATTATTTATTTATTGTAAATCTAAATGGGTCCCTTTTGCGGGCATTCCCTTCCAATATCAGAACATATTAATCATATCTTTATGATCATTTGTACATTTTTTTCTAGATTTGTTTTCATTGCAATCGTTGTTTGGATGATTTTCTTGAAAATGTTACATGTCTTCGTACTCCTGAAGAAGGTGTAAAGCCGAAAGCGCTCGAGTCTATATTTTAGCTAGTATACATGCTAGCTAATTTTTTATTTTATTTTGTTGATAGCACTGTAAATGATAATTTTCCACATTGTATTTTAACAAATTAGTCTATCATTTAGTATCATTTCTGGATCCAGTGTTTGTGAAAGGTGTTCTGTTCCATGTATGATTTTCTCTACTATATATATATATATTTGCCAAATTAGAAAAGGAAGGGCTGTCGTTGTTTAATATGTTATCTAGATTCTGAGAGGCCTTGTTAAAGGCTTCACTGACATCTGTCTGAATATCTGGCAGTATATAACACTAAATAGAGCAAGTGAGCACAAATTACGAATTAAAACTAATCGAGATATAGTTGTTGTTTTCATTTTTACTTTTTTTTTCAAAAGGTGGAATCCTAGTTTGAATTTGATAACATATAATTTTGCACCACGACCTTTTTACTTAATAGTTTAATTAGCATGCACCGGTAAATAATGCTAAATGTTCCATACTATTTTACATCAAAATGAAATGCAAATCATTGGTCAATACAGTGTTCTTATTTCCAACTTCTAGGTCCGCATAATATTGTCCAAGAATCAAATTCCTAAGAATAGTGGGTATATCAATCACGTTTGAGAGTGGCTGTTTTGGTCCAGTGAATAACACGATGAACCTGACAACCGGAGACACCGGATTTAAAACTCGCCGGCACCATCAGTTTCGTCGGTGTGTATATGGGCAAGACAGTTTCGGATATGACAGGTTACATGTGTTTTACACAAACTATTTGATTGGTTCAAATCGCCAATGGATATTAGCTGCTTGAATCACAAATGTTGCATGCATTAAACAATAGCTATGACGTCACTCTATTGTTATAACTGTGGATTATTTTTCACGAATCAACAGTTGATTCCTTTGTTCGCGATTTATACGGTCGGATGAAAATTCAAGGCTGATCAAGATGCTGAAGGCATATTCTGCGTTTTACTCGTGCCTTTCAAAGGGGGACACAAAGCTTCTCAAATACACGGGCTCATATTTCTCACCATCTCGTTCAGTAACCGATAACAAAAAGTTCCCGATTAATGAAAACAATTCTTTATTAATCGGGAATGGCGGATCCAGATTAAGATAAGAGGTGGTCGCAAATTATTTTCAAAAGTTGAGACCCAGGTTGTCAGATTTTTATTTTTAGTGTATCGGGGTTTGGGAAGGGGGTGGAAGGGAGTGGGGGTTGGGGCTGGTTTGGGGCGGGGCGTAAAATTAAAAATAATGGACAACCAAACAAAAAGCAGGAATTTTCACATGGATTTTCATAACTTCTCAGATTCTAGGTTTGGGGCGCCTTGTGCCCCTCCCCTCTATCTGTGCATGTTAAAAGCAGAGTTAAGGTAATTCAATTCAAATCACAACGTTAATCGTTACTTAAAGAAAACGTTAAGTTTTTTTTGTTGTTTTTTGCATCAAACAATAAAATACTGAAAAGAAAGAAATTAAAGAGTTCAATTTTTTTTTTAACTTTTTTATTATTAATCCAAAAAACGAAGATAGTGAAAAATGAAATAAAATAAAATAAAAAAAGTTCTCTCGTTTCTCATACTTTAGATCCAATGTTCAGTAAGCAATCCAAAAATCCAAGATATTGCAAAAACAATATCCGATTTATCCGCAAGTATAGTGAAGTATCACACATACCATCCTTTTCACGTCCCTTGCCCCTCACCGCTGTAGGTTCGATCCCTCAGGGGCCTAGGAATCTTTATGTGAGGAAGCTATCCAGCTGGCTTGCGGAACGTCGGTGGTTCTACCCAGGAGCCCGCCCGTGCACGTAAATTGCCCGGAGGGGCACCTGGGGTCTTCCTCCACCAGTGGAAGCTGGAAAGTCGCCATATGACCTTAGCTGTTGGTGCGACTATAAAATCCAATTCAGTTCAGTTTTCACGTCCCGTTGTACTAATTTGGTACCTTATACTATATAATTATAATAGTTTATAATTAAAGTAACATAAATTTAAGTATCAATGTTTTCACACATTAAATCCAATGACAAGTTCTCATATGCATTATCCTTAACCGTCCCATGACAATCTCTGACCCCAATAATCCAGCAAAGTGTCGTGTACGAGTAATTGCCCAACATCCTCGTGAATAGGAAATCCGGGTTCCATAAAAGTAGAAAACTAAGGAGTATCTTGACCTTGCCCAATCCCGCCATAGCGTTTTTGTCAAATTGTTCTTTGGTACTGAATTTAGATTTCTCGCCTTTATCTTTTCTGTAGACACGAGTTTCTGGGATCTATAAAAATATAGATTAAAGCAATTTTTGGATTGAAAACTATTCCATTATGTAAATATTTACACACAAATTTACTGTCAAACGCTGAGCTACATCTTAAAAATAGTTAAAGAATAAAAGGTATAAAAAGATGCTATTAAAATGTAACTTAATAATAAACACTTATTAATACATAGTCGAACTTTATTCATAATTTTTCTGCGTTACGAAAAAATAGTCCTCCGACTCCAACATGTGGTCAGCGCTCCATGTCTTTATGACATGTGTATCATGATCATATGTTGCACGGGACAAACGTGCTGGCGCAAATCTATTAACAACGCATATTTAATACACACAAACTGGAGAGCGATTTTTAAATGGTCATCACCGTAAAAGGAAACAAATAATGTACATATCAATTTTTTTCAATAACATATTATTATGAGGTGGTCGTTCCCTTTTTTAAAGTATGTTAGAGTTTAGTCGCATGATTTAAGTAAGAGAAACCACTCACAACTGTAGAATCGTGGTTTCTCCATTACATAAACCGTGATCGCCCCCAGTCCTTAAAATCTAGTATGTTTGTCAGTGTTATAATCTACTAATGGCAGAAAGAAATTCAACTCGGAAATTTCCTTTATTTATTATACACGTTACAGTGAAATAGTGGATGCTATGATTAAAATAAAACCTTATATTTTCATTGTATGTATTTTCACATGTGAAAACATCAGTTTTATATTTTCACTGCATGAAATAATGGAACTAATTATTTTCAAAATAAGGGAGGCAACTATGATATGTTAAGCAAAATACAAAAAGCAACATTTATTCCATTCCCCTTTGTTTTTATATTAATCTGGAGTCATTGGAGATATTAGTTTTTAAACGAGTAGAGTGTTCGGTCTGAAATTGTCCACACGGTTTTTGGTCATACGTAATGAGACGTCTAAGGTGCATCTATAAACTTCCATATGTAAAACAGCACCTAAAGACTACCTAACCTCTAGTAGACACAACGTGTCCTATTGCGCCTTAGTGTACGTACGGTACTCTTCCTCTGATTTGATAGACTGATACTATAATCACCCCTGACTTATGATCTGATAGACTGATACTATAATCACCCTCGACTTCTGATCAGATAGACTGATACTATAATCACCCTCGACACATTTTAGTTACCTCGGAGTTTTTGAACGAACATTTCACATATGTGTTTTGCAGTTGTTGTTATCAATTTAGAGGCAGCTCCCTAGGTATGCCTCGGTGTAACGCATTTGTCGCAATTGCCGGCCTCATGAAAAGGTGTCCATCATATGTCTGTATATGGCATTTGGCATTTGCATTTGTAAAAAACTTAAGACAACTAAGAAACATCAGATTCTGTTACTGAATTACAATATAGTATCAAATAGCTCTTTCATAGTATTGACTGTGTAGTACCTGTGCCGCATAGGAACAAAGTCTACACACTCCAACAAGATATGCTTGTATACACATTCCGGTAATTGCCCACCTTGTAATAAACATGAAAGAGTATAACGTGTATGCCCTATCCTGCACCGTGCTAGGAAAACTTGTTCTCGGCGAATGGGTCTACTAGAAGGACGCCATTCTCCGAGAAAATGGTTTAATTGAATGGAGTTTATTGTTCACTGACAAATCCAAAGCGGCTTGCCAAGAGTTACGAATATGTGTTATTATTGTATACTTTCATATTGTCCCGTTTAGTTTGCATTGAGTTAAGTGTGCAATATTCTAAAATATTGCACACATTGATATTGCACCGGAACTTTTTCTCGTGCTTGCTAAGAGCCGCGAAATAGAAATAAGAAACTACTTTCAAATAAAATAACGGAATCCTTCCTATAGTGTCAACAAAAAAAATACGTGTTTGTTTTTAACCTTTTATGGCAGAAATTGATAAACTAATTGAAATGGTCACTCACCCACTGTTTTTAACGTTATCGAATGGTAAACAAACTTTAGAAAATCGCTTGATGTTTTTAATGACGTCATCCGACTTCGACGTCGTTTTCGAGCAAAATAATCATCCACACAAAATGAAACTGAATAACAAGATAGGAATTCCATCAAAAGCTATAAAAATAACACAAATATAATGAAAGGTAATAGTCATACAATTAACATTGATCGAAAACAATATGAAAGTATACAATAAAAAGGTTATTGAATTTGTATGGCTAAATATTACTTGGAACTCGTTGTTTTGGCGCAGGACGACTCGCAAGCTCGTCGTCCTTTGCCAAAAAAACTCGTTCCAAGTAATATTTAGCCATACAAATTCAATAACCTACAATACAACATTTAAAATCAGGATAAGGTAATTAGGCATCAGATAACTGGTTGATTAAGTTTCATACTACCCAGGGCTTGAAGAGATGAAAGGGAATCAGACAAGATTAGACAATGGTCATCATCAGATTCCTGGATATAGTTTAAGGCAATTTCGATTGTCTTAAGTTCAGTTGAAAAGATAGAGGCCCTGTCAGACAGGCGCCTCTTTATGCTGTGTTTGTGAACAACAACTGCTGCAGCTACCATATCTCTATCTATAGAACCATCTGTGTAACTATTGTTGAAAATGACTGTATTTCGATTTAATTTTATTGCTTTGAAAATAGTAGGATTTGTACTGGATTTGTTACTATTTCAAAGATCAAAAATAATTATTTTGGTGTTTCCAAAGGCCACGGTGGAATTTGTGGTACTTTGTACTTGACAATTAAATTTAGGTCGATTTCAAATCTTAATTTTAGTTTAATACGAAGAACAAATGGTCGAATGGCCTTCGGTTTTCGATCCGAAAGAGGTTCATAACTAGGATTAAAAACGGTATCGAAAGATGGGTTTGGAGGGCTAGATTGCAATTTAATGGCACAATGAAGGGCTAATTTGTCCCATCAATGACACAGGGATGGTTCATTAGCTTCAACATATATGCTTTCGGCTGGTGACGTACGAAAGGCCCCTAAAGCGAGTTGTAATCCTTGATTAAGTATAGGTTCGAGCATCGGTAAGTGTGACTTGCGACTCGATCCATATACTATTGAGCCGTATATAAGAGATCTATAAAGTCGCCATTGGACTTTTCGATCGTCTCCCCAATTAGTGCAACAACTTTAAGTAATTTATGAGCTTTTAGGCATTTGGCCTTCAAATAGTTAAGGTGTGATATAAACGTTAATTTACGCTCAAAAATAAGACCAAGGGTTTTTGTCTCATCCACTACCGGTATCCGGTGTTATATGAGGATCTTTATGATGTTTACGTAGTTGACAAAAGTGCACACAATTAGTTTTAGATTTGGTAAATTTAAAACGATTTTCATCAGACCAAGTCTGAAGTTTATTGAGACATTGTTGTAATTGTCTCTTCATGTTTTTTTCACGATAAAATATAACAAATTCGTCAACACATAGAGAACAATAAACACCAGAATTCATGCATTTAACTATACTTTTAATTTTTATATTGAAAAGGGTGACAGAGAGTGTGCTGCCCTGTAGCACACCAATCTCCTGTTCATGAATGTCAGAGATGTTTGAACCCATTCGGACAAGAAACTTTCTATCATCAAAATTCTCTATAAAAAATGGTAATCGCCCTCTCAGACCAAGGTTATACAGATCATTCATAATACCGTACCATGCAGTATCATAAGGTCGCACACCTCTATTATCTCCCCTAAATGCTCACGGACCTAGAGACAAAAGGAAAACAGAAAATAATTCTATTTTTTCTCAATTGTAGGCAATTTTTAATTTGAAAAATAGGTTTTTCTTTGCTTTAGCATACATCTGCAGTGTAAAAGACAGATTATACAGAAAATCCCATGTTAATATGAGATTTCATTCAAATTTCAGAATTGTTTGACCGAAGCACCACATATTCAGCTAGATAGTGTATGAATTTTGTATTTTCCATAGGGTTCACAAAACATGAGCGAGAAAAAAACCCAACCTGGCTAACTTATGTATTTTATTGTTTTAAATTACTGATCTTGGCTATACTGAAGATATTAAACCAACAACAATGTATGCTGCCCTGCTTTGAAGCTCAGATGTTGGAAAAGGCTGTACAGTAACCCTATGGGAAAATTAATTGTGGTGTGAGACCATAAGCTTTCTCCAAGTCAAAGAATACAGCGACTAGATGTCATTTCTTTACAAAAGCTTCCCTAATAATTGATTCAAATCGAATGGGATTGTCTGTTGTGCCTCGTTGACGCCGAAATCTACATTGATACTTTGATATCAGTTTATTGGATTCCAGGTACCAAATGAATCTCTCATTAATAATTCACAGCTGGGGATAATGACCAAATCATGAACTTCGTGTTTTGTTTTCAATAGTGTATTGCACAATACAACTTTCCGAATAATAAATACTTAATATACATATTTATATCCTATATAAACGTTAATTTACGGAAAAGCATAGGACCAATGCATTTTGTTTCATCCACTACCGGTATTGGTGAACCATCCAGTGTTATATTCATGAGTGTCTTCGTGATGTTTACGTAGTTGACAAAAGTGCATACAATTAGTTTTAGATTTAGACAATTTAAAACCATTTTCATCAGACCAGGTCTGAAGTGTATTAAGACATTGTTGTCATTGTCTCTCAATAGTGTTCATGTCTTTTGCACGATAACATATAACAAAGTCGTCAACATATAGAGAACAATCCACACCAGGATTGAAGCATTTAACTATAGTTTTAATTTTTATATTAAAAAGGGTGACAGAGAGTATGCTGTCCTCTCCTGTTAATTAATGTCAGAGAGGGTTGAAATCATTCGGACACGAAACTTCACTATAACAAATGGTAAATTTGTTGTTTAGACCAATTCACCGTTTTAATATCAGCGCCTGACCCTGATATGTTGTCGTTTTTCGATGGTGGACAATGTGTTGTTTTGATCAATTCACCGTTTAAATGTTATCCGCTGACCCTGTATCATCTCTTTTGTAATAATTGTTAGAAACACACACAAGTGCTGCTAATGTTGAATATGTGTAGATTTATTTATATGTTTTGTGTGAATAAAAAATGCCGTCTTGCAATATGCGCAATTGATTCCTAAAGATAGCTCTATTTTTTGCGGAGTGCTTTAATACTTGTGGTGCGTGAAGCGGTTATCGGCTAACACGGGGAAAAACTGGTAATCATAAATGTAGTTTCCAGGTTGTGAGTATATAATTAATAGAATACTAGTGGTTTGTCGTGAATATAGGATTTAACTCAAACATTTTCACTCCAGTCGTAAAAATATAAGTTTTCTCATTTCTTGATGAAAATATATCCTATATTCACTTCAAACCAACAAATATCCTCTATCTATTATATGTATAATATGCTGCTCTTAATCGAGTGGTACTTGACTAAAGTAGACATTTCCTTTCAGAAAACGCATAACACACCAAATGTTATCGCTTAAATATTTCAGTATTGATAGAATACGTGTTTGGCAAAAGACGGTGAAAACTTCTATGCAATCTCCCTAAATTAAATGCAGAACTTTTTAAAGCGGAACTTCAGCTTTTATGCATGTCATGTTACAAACCTGGTTAAACAGTTTACAACATCAAAATATTTTCCTTTCTCTAACTAGATATACTTTTTTTTTTACAAAACATCATTGGATTTCTGTGGAATAATACGTGGAGTTATGTGTTCAATATGTAAAAAAAGAGTATGATAATGGACCTTTGAAAACGGCCGAGCACGACACATACGAAATATTGCAGTCTCGGTTTGATTGAGACTGTTTATGAGCGGTAGTGAAATATGCTAGCTACCGCTCACGCCCTCTAGCCCCGGGTTGAGCAGAACTCAATATTCATAAAATCAATAGTACACACTTTTAACCATCCCGAAGATGGCATGCATACGGTGGTGGACATGGAGTTATTTGCTTCCCCATGTCGTACGGCGTATGGACTCAGTATCTAATAAAATTAAAAGCCCCGAAGAGCGAAATAAACATAATGGAATTTAGTTGGGAGCAGCGGTTATGTAAGTTATATACCGGAATTTCCATAGTTTCGTTTCATTTTCCCCTTAGTTTATTTAAATTTCTGTTATTTAAATTGTTTTTTTACTTTTGGGTTGGAGGGTATGTTGTTAAACTTTGGAGGCATGGACATACCATGTATCTTTTTTTCACACAAACACTACACGAATAAGTTAAGTACGTTTTAATTCCATACTACTTCCATCATGAATTGCATTTAGCCTCCTATAGTAGCCTCTTTGGTATAATCAGATACATATATGGTATGATACCAATATATACACCTGTTACCTAACTTCTAGTGGACACAACGTGTCCTATTGTTGCCTCTTTGGTATAATCAGATACATATATGGTATGATACCAATATATACACCTGTTACCTAACTTCTAGTGGACACAACGTGTCCTATTGTTGCCTCTTTGGTATAATCAGATAAATATAGGGTATGTTACCAATAGATACACCTGTTACCTAACTTCTAGTAGACACAACGTGTCCTATTGTTGCCTCTTTGGTATAATCAGATACATATAGGGTATGATACCAATAGATACACCTGTTACCTAACTTCTAGTAGACACAACGTGTCCTATTGTTGCCTCTGTGGTATAATCAGATACATATAGGTTATGATACCAATAGATACCCGTGCTACCTAACTTCTAAAAGACACGATTATATTTGCCTTTGTGGTATAATCAGATACATATAGGGTACGATACCAGTAGATACACGTGTTACATAACTTCTAGTAGACACAACGTGTCCTATAGTTGTCTCTGTGGTATAATCAGGTACATATAGCGTACGATACCAATACATACACGAGTTACCTAACCTCTAGTAGACACAACGATCTTGTCTTGTCGTGCCCTCAATGGTTTATTCCCTTGTTGCTCTGGCTTCTGCCAAGTCAGTGAGTACCTTCTTTGTGGATTTCTACGCTATTGCCTTTTTGTATGTATACATACACGAGCATCTTTGTGTTTTACTTATATTGCCTATTGTAGCATGGTCGGTGACATTACTTTGAAGAATGCAGAGCTTTAAATCGTTTAATTTAGGGTAACCAAAGGGGCGTGGCTATACCGTACTACAACTAACGAATATTGGAATTTAAAGTACGGTCACTATGACGTCAGAGTGTTACTTAGTACATCATGCTACAAAAAAGATAGAGTCTGTCTCAGCTCGTTGGTTATTTAAACACCTCGATGGGATACGCCCATATCGGTGTTTAAATAATCCAACTCGCTGAGACCAGACTCTGTCTATTACTTAATGCTGCCTTGTTGGTTAGAGAATAGTTCATGGCGGGGATTTCTTTATTTACACTGTCACGTTTTATTTGGTTGACAGTAGGGTAAGTGTGACGTTTGGTGCACCCTAGAACCTGGTTTAATCCCCCAGCAGCCTTTTTTGCCACATACCGTTCCAATGTGGTAGCCCTATTGTCAACCCTTTTGTGTTTGTGATGCCTTATTTGGACGTTTATTCATCTTTAAATGTGTTCTTTGTTTCTCTGTGTGTTTGTGGTTGACTGTCGCCCTTGAATGCTGTTTTTTCTGTTCGATTTTTATATCTATATTGTTAATTACACCTTAGTGTACGTACTTACTCTGATCTGATATACTGATACTATAATCACCATCAACAAGTGTTAGTTACCGCGGAGTTTTTGAACCATTTCACATATGTGTTTTGCAGTTGTTGTTATCAATTTAGAGGCAGCTGCCTCGGTAAGCGTCGGTGTAACGCATTTGCCGCGTTTGCCGGCCTCATGCGAAGGTGTCCATCAGATGTCTGCATATGGCATTTGGCATTTGCATTTTAAACATCCTAAGACACCTAAGAAACATCAGATTCTGTTCCAAATGTATTTATATCAGTCTAGATTACACTTCTGTATTATGTCTCACATATCAGTTGTATGCACGTTGAATGCAAACACGTTTGGTCACAGCTGGAATGAACGAATGGTGTTTTGCGGCACGTCGACACATCAATAGGTGATATTGTGCGCAAATAGTGATGAAAGATGAAGAAACGAAGTAGTAATTAAACATTAATGCAAACATATAATGATATAACTATTTACAAATAAGGGATGATTCGGTAGAAATATAAACGATGTATATATATGTACGTAGCCCATCAAGGTGTTTAAATAACCAACGAGCTGAGACAGACTCTATCTTTTTTTATCCTAAATCAAACGATTTAATGCTCTGCATGCATCAAAGGAAATGTCACCGACCATGCTACAAGATGGCAAGTTATATATATGTAAGCCTAATGCTGCCTAGCAGCACTAACAGTTCTATCATTACCACGTATTCCTACATGACTCGGAAGCCAGCAGAATATAATAACATTATCAACTATAAGAGAGTGTACTTTTCTAAAAGTTAAAGCACACCTGGGTTATCTTGTTTCATATTACCAAGCGCTTAAAGAGATGAAAGGGTATCATAAAACCATCATCAGATCCTGAATATAGTTTAAGGCAAGTTTAATTGCCTTAAGTTCAGCTGTCCGGAAGGAGGCTCTTTAATGCTGTGTTTGTGAACAACAGCTGCTGCAGCTACCTTATCTCCATCTTAAGAACCATCTGTGTATATATATTGAAATTACTGCATTTTGATTTAATTTCATTAACTTTGCTTTGAAAGATAGTAAGATCTGTACTGAATTTATTACTATTACAGAGATCAAGAATAATTATTGATGTTTCCAAAGTTCACGGTGGAATTTGAGATACTTTGTACTTGGCAGTCAAATTTGGGTCGATTTCAATATCTCTTAATTTTTGTTTAATACGAAAACCAAATGGTCAAATCTCCTTCGGTTTTCGATCAAAAAGAGCTTCATAGTAAGCTTTAAAACGGTATCGAAAGTTGGGTTAGATCGTAATTTAATGGCATATTGAAGGGCTAATATGTTCAATTAATGATACAGAGATTGTTCAATTGCTTCAACATATAGACTTTCGGCTGGTGACGTACGAAAAGCGCCTAAAGCTAGTCATAATCCTTGATTATGCATAGGGTCGTGGTCCAGCTTGAATCTGATAAGAGATATATAAAGTCACCATTGGACTTTTTGAACATCTCCCCAAATAGTGTTTGCAAAAATTCTAAGTAAATTATGAGCTTTAAGGCATTTGGCCTTCAAATATTTAAGGTGTGGTATAAACGTTAATTTACGCTCAAAAACAAGACCAAGGAGTTTTGTCTCATCCACTACCGGTATTGATGACCCATCCATTGTTATATGAGGATCTTCATGATGTTTACGTAGTTGACAAAAGTGCATACAGTTAGTTGTAGATTTAGTAAATTTAAAACGATTTTCATCAGACCAAGTCTGAAGTTTATTGAGACATTGTTGTAATTGTCTTTCAAGAGTGTTCACGTTTTTTGCACGATAACATATAACACATTCGTCAACACATATAGAACAATCAATACCAGGATTCATGTATTTAACTATACTTTTAATTTTTAGATTAAAAAGGCTGACAGAGAGTATGCTGCCCTGTGGCACACCAATTTCCTGTTCATGAATGTCAGAGAGGGTTGAACCCATTCGGACACGAAACTGTTTATCATCAAAGAAATTCTCTGTAAAAAATGGTAATCGCCCTCTCAGACCAAGGTTATACAGATCATTCATAATACCGTACCATGCAGTATCATAAGCGTTCGTCAAATCAAAAATACAGCGACTAGATGTCATTTCAAAAGCTTCCCTAATAAATGATTCAAATCGAATGAGATTGTCTGTTGTGCCTCGTTGACGCCGGCATCTACTTTGATACTTTGTTATCAGTTTATTGGATTCCAGGTACCAAATGAATCTCTCATTAATCATTCACAGCTGGGGTTAATGACCAAATCATGAACTTCATGTTGTGTTTTCAATAGTTTATTGCACAATACAACATTCCGAATAATAAACACTTAAAATACATATGAATATCCTAATGAACACCTGTCTGTTTAGTTGATTAATAACCTTGTGTCGGTCATTTTCCTTGTATATTAAGTATTAAGAGTCTTAATTGTCCTATTTTGTCCTATTATGTAACATTCTTCTAAAATATTTATTTTTTAAATTATATACGTTCTTAATCCCCTAAACATTACACGTGTTCATATTACAAGATATTTTTTTACCTTATACTACAATTGTCATAGACGTAGAAACTTGGATACCAGGTACCCCAAAACCAAAATTTAAGAAGGTAGATTGTTAGGGTAAAGGAGAGGTGGTGGCATGCAGTGAATATTTAGCTTCCCATGTAAGCATCCTAACAGTTTGCAAACCCAAAAATGTGCTTTTTTGTTCTGAAATGTTAGTGTCATAATACGTAAAGTTAGCCAGTTGACTTAGACAAATATATACTGTGTTCATTAATATGTATTGTAAGCATAACAAACACGTTACCAAAATTACCATCAAGTGATCAGACAGTCCTTCGTTTCTTTCTGAAATCTAGACAATCGTCAATACCAGATGATACTGAACATTAAAGGGACACAGGGCATCCGTAATATTTTCATCAAGTATTAACACAAGCACCTACACTGAACGACTTCAAAAACGCAACAGGGAAATAAACTAAGATAACTGACATATTTCAATAGAAATTAAATTTTAATTTCATCTATTCTATTTAACCATATCTACAGTTGAATTGCTTAACATTTCATTCAAATTGATCAACTTTAAACTTGTTAAATTCAAAATATAAAAGTACTACCCCTAAAAAGCAAAAGTCACAATATCCACCATTAGCGGCAATGCACGCCTGACATCTCCTACGCATATGGGGATATACCGGATATTAGTTTTGTCACTTTTGCTTTTGGGGGTCGTACTGTTATGCTATGAACTTAACAAGTTTTTTGCTGATCAATTTAAATGAAATTTTCAGCAAATCATCTGTTGATATTGTTAAATAGATTAGATGAAATTAAAATTTAATTTCTATTGAAATATGTCAGTTATCTTAGTTTATTTCCCTGTTGCGTTTTTGAAGTCTTTCAATGTATATGTATTCATTCAGTATTATTTATACTATAAACATTCTTGTACATGTATAAATAACAGGTAATACCATTTTGAGTTTTCATACGAGGGTCATTCAAAAAGTTCTGTCACTAACGCGTTTAAACAATTATGTGCTCATTGTGAGTGTTGGTGTTTGAATACCAAATGAACGAGATTTTCAATACCATTCCATTGATGGTAAAATGAATGCTGTATCTTTTGTGTGACGAAAGTTATGGAACATTTAATACACATCACTTATATACACTGAGGCATTTTCGTCCTGAGTTTTTTTCAACTTTGTTAACTGTTACTTTTTTAAATGCCTGTTTTTCTTTAAGTACTTGTCGAAGACCTTTGAAATTTCTCATAAATTACCAGTTATATCTGTGCATTACGAGATTCAGAATTTAAGCATGGTAGATGAAAAGGCATTGTCTTAGAAATTAACATTTTAAGCTAACGTGTAAAATTAATTTAATGATAAATGGACATTAAATGGAAGGGCAATCTTCTGAAATAGCGTTTTTGGATGATCATTATTTTCTCTAAACATTGTACAAAATTCTACAATAATGTGTTGAATATGAAATTTAAACACTGAAGGACTATGATTTGTAAACAAATATGAAAACATATTAATACTATGAGAATAATTACGACATTTAAAAGATATTATAACATTTCCGTAAACAAAATTAAGAAAATCAGTGTTATTACTGCTAAAAATTAAGAGATATGCATTCACTCATATCTGGTTTGCGGCAAGACCTTTCCGAATTCTCGACAATCATTTTCAGGGATTATGGGTGAATAACAACAGATACAAGAAAATTTAAAAGCATAGACTTATTCAAAATATCTTTACAACGTTTTGTAACAAGGACTTTTCAGAGATGCCAGTATCCAAAAGGTGTGGTAGGGGGAGGTAATTCAGGGGTATAAATAACCGGAAACATTTAATTTTTGTTGTGGAATTTAAGACAGCGAACCCAGTAGTACTATAAATACATTACTTTATCTCGGTGTAATATCCAGTTCAAAGGATATATGCCTAGTGACAGAACTTTTTGAAGCACCCTCGTAGATAGGTTTGAGAACGATGAAATATAATTTACTATTAATAATGATATGCAAACATTTTACTTTGAACAATTTAAATAAGTATTTGTAACCATTTTCTCATATTCAATCTACATGTATGAAGGCAAACAAACTAACGGGATGCGGCGACTTTCAATAAAATTAAAGATTGCCGTGTTTCCTTTTAAATTATAGTTCTTACTTTATTGAGGTTTGTGCTTACTTTTCCAAATAACAAATAGGCAAAAACAAATTAACTAACGATACAAAATACATATCTACACTCAAGAGATATGAAAACGCAACACGGGAATTTCCGCTATATATTGTATATACTGCACACTTAATTGGACATAATATTCCAAAGAAATCCCAAGATGTTTTGTAAAAAAAGTTGCAGTTAATTAGATAAAGGACACAACTGTGATGTTGTAGACGTTTTAATCAGACTACACCTTGTAACAAGGAATTCATAAATGTTTAAGTTGCGCTTTGAAAAACTGAGCCAGTTCAGTACTGTATTTAACGTTTTCAAAATTTTGCATCCTAAGTTTGTTCACATGCTTGAGCCAAACGCGTACCCTGCCAATAATGAAACTTTGAAGGAATACTATTTGCTGTATTATCTGTTGTTTTAGTATTTTTTTTCCAAAAGGAAAGGTCTTACGTAGCTATGTACCATTAGATTAAAAGCAGCATATTGTACATACAATATATAGCGGAAATTCCCGTGTTGCGTTTTCATATCTCTTGAGTGTAGTATGTGTCATTAATAATTAATACATATAATAAACAACGCACAATACCACCACTCAAAATATAATAAATGACCCTGTCCGTACTCTAAATTCCATTTATCGGAAGTTAGAGTACGGTAAAGCCCGGCCCCTTTGTTTATCCTGCATTACACGATGCAATGCTATGTATTCAATAAAGGCCATTAAACCGACCTTACCACAAGCCTCTACACTAAACCAAATTGCTTAGTATCTATCTAAGAATATGTCAATAATATTCTCATTGGTTTGTGTATTTTGAGCTTGATTAGAGATACGGTTAAACTGCAAAATAACGAGTGTAAATCGTCTGCTCTGATTGCATGAACGTATTTTAAAACTTTTAAGTCAATGTGTTTTCTAAGAAATAAGTTATAACACTTATACAACTAGGTATATAGGATTTTATTAAGTACTTCGAATTAGTGAAGCTTTCGATGTTCCTAATTTTAAAATATGCCAGTTAAAAATAGTTTGACATCATGTTTTACTAGCATTACCACTACAAATGCGTTTGCAAAATCATTTTTTGAAATATTTAATGTTAACGCTGAATTACAGTTCTTGAATTTCAAACAATATTCAATTTAAAGGGAGGTAATTTAAGATTATCCATATTTCATTTTTTTATAGACGGAAAATCTGCGATAAATGGGTCAAATGTTGTTTTTTTTCCTATTATTTCATACCAATTTTAAGAATTTTATATCTTTAAGCGATCTTTGACTCATGTTATGTGTTTTAACAACACATTTAATGTTTTCATATAAAGGGAGGGTAACTCTCAAAAAATGTAACAATTTAAACAAAAAATAAATGTTTTACAAACTCTGGGTCAAAACAAAATACTTATCATATATCTATTCTAAAATATATTTAAAGTAAGGAAATTAGTTAAGATACAAAAGTTGATACTTAGAAATTTTGTTCAGTGTATATTGATCAGATTTCTGCAGAGACTTTTTTTTATATTTTAAACGGACAGGAAAAGTGAATCAAATTCACCAAAGCACTGCACATCGGTGCATCTATAAGGCTATTGAGTTTGGATTTCCACTTCTAGCTTTTAGCATACTGTTTCCATTATTGTATAAGTGGTTCAATATTTTTAATTCAGAAATCTTGATTCGAGCAATTTACAGCAACATTGTTTTCTTATATGTATTCGATGTTTACTAATGGTCAGGTTATACTATGAAGTAATTGTAAATATAATAACATTACTATTACGGCAATGGAACACATCGCATACTGCAGATTATAACTGTAAATACAACACATCGCATACTGCAGATTATAACTGTAAATACAACACATGGCATACTTCAGGTTATAACTGTAAATACAACACATCGCATACTGCAGATTATAACTGTAAATACAACACATGGCATACTTCAGGTTATAACTGTAAATACAGCACATCGACCACTGCAGATTATACTTGTAAATACAACACATCGCATACTGCAAATTATATTTGTAAATACAACACCATTACTATCACGTAGTTTACATTACAAATACGTGATATAAGTCAACACTACAGTTTCGCAACCACATACGGTCGTCACACCGCCCCACCATAACCGACCACATATGGTCGTCATACCGCCACACCATAATCAACCACATACGGCCGTCATACCGCCGCACCATAACCAACCACATACGGTAGTCCTACCGCCGCACCATAACCAACCACATACAGTCGTCATACCGCCACACCATAACCAACGACATATTGTCGTCATACCGCCACACCATAACCAACCACATACGGTCGTCATACCGCCACACCATAACCAACCACATACGGTCGTCATACCACCACACCATAACTAATCACATACGGTCGTCATACCGCCACACCATAACCAATCACATACGGTCGTAATACCGCCACACCATAACAAACCACATACGGTCGTCATACCGCCACACCATAACCAACCACATACGGTCGTCATACCGCCACACCATAATCAACCACATACGTTCGTCATACCGCCACACTATAAAAAACCACATACGGTCGTCATACTGCCACACCATAATCAACCACATACGGTCGTCATACCGCCGCGCCGCACTATAACCATCCATATACGGTCGTCATACCGCCACACCATAACCAACCACATACGGTCGTCATACCGCCACACCATAATCAACCACATACGGTCGTCATACTGCTGCACCATAATCAACGTCCTAGGGTATCATCTGGCGATATATATATAGTTCCCAACTACTCAAACTCCATTTCAGTCCAAACAATTTACCAGTCATCTGTCATCAGTTTTCAACTGCCCCCACAAATCCGTCCATGAGCACCTCAGAAGACTCAAGTATTCTCAGATGTGTCTACATCAATTCTCATCATATACTAGCTTCGTCATCAGTCATGGTTCACCAAATATTAACCAATGTTGAGTAATGTTCTACCAGTTACATGTAACACCCTCGATACATCGTCATATAATAATAACTTCACCATCGGTGATAGGTCATAGTTCCCCAAATCTCAGCCAATGCTGATTAAATGTTCTAGCAGTTCACACCCTCGATACATCATCACATAATAATAACTTAACCATCGGTCATGGTTTCAAAAATCCCAACCAATGCTAAGTAAATGTTCTAGCAGTTCACACCCTCGTTACATCGTCACATAATAATAACTTCACCATCGGTCATAGTTCCCCAAATCTCAGCCAATGCTGATTAAATGTTCTAGCAGTTCACACCCTCGTTACATCATCACATAATAATAACTTATTCAAAAATCCCAACCAATGCTCAGTAAATTTTCTAGCCGTTCACACCATCGTTACATCGTCACATAATAATAACTCACCATAGATCATGGCTAAACAATTCTCAACCACTGCTGCGTAAATGGTCGAGCAGTTAACACGTACCCAATAAGTATCCGAATACTCGCCTACCGTATAGTACACGTAGGTATGTATGCAACTCTAACAGAAAATTAAAAATTCGCAGAACAATGTCAACTAACAACACGCATTCAACATGTTCAAAACAAATACAATGGGTTAATAACAAAGTCATATACTTTGCTCCGTGAATAGCAGCTTAATAATAGTATGTAAAACACACACGCATTTAAAATAAAAAAAAATAACAGAAAACCTGCGATAACGTTTATTGTATCACTCCGCATTGTAACCACTGCACGAACTTCATATATTTATTATTTATTGTGGTAAGGCTTCTACATATAGATTTTTTTTTTGAGATTTTTTTTTTTTGGAACAAAACACAATCACATTTGATGAACACACTCATAAATTCATGATTAATACGTGATAAATGTTTGTATAAGTACGTAATAAATAAACACAGGGGTATACCCAAATAATAGAGAAGTGATAAACGAACGTATAAAACGACGATGAATACAAAATAACATAAACACAATAAACACACGGAAACACCAATGCAAGTATGGTGAAAAACGCTCGGAAACAAAACATCAATAAAAATCGATAAATGCTCGTATGCAAATATGAGTGAAACGTGACAAAATCAGCCAACAATTTTAGACTTTTAAACAGTCATATCCAAAGAGGACATTGCTAGCGTGTCATTACTATTTAGAATTAATAAATACTGATAAAGGTGATCCTTTGGGAGCAACAAACACAATTAAGAGAATAAAGCAGCAGACTCGGTTTTATTGAATCTGTTCATGAGAAGTAATTGAAGAAGCAACGCCTCTCACGCCCCCAAGCAGCAGGGGTATTCTAATTCAAAGCCATATATTGAGATCGTTGGTCCCAAAGGCCGCGTTAAAATAACATTACTGATTCGTAGCACGGGGAGACCTTTTACAGCCACCACACTGCACAAAACGAACGCTAGTGTGAAGTTAATATATACTGATAAATGGGATCCTTTGGGAACAACGCTTATAGGTTATGAGAAACGAAATATTAACATCCTCGACGTACTTATTATATACTCTCTGATAAAAATTGTGAACTACTTGTAAGATAACTCATTATAGAAATCTAAACATATATATGATATTCGTTAAGTCGTTTATAGGCATGACCTATGGACACAGGGTGGACTTTTAATCTGGAGGGCCTGTGTTTAAGCCTCATCGGTGCCACTGAGCTTCGTTATATGGGGCAAGACAATTACCCTTAGCCTCATCTGTCGAATGGGGACGTAAATCATGCAGTCTCATGTATCGGAGCAAGCAGAAGAACAATTGGAGTCTATTCGTTTGTAATATTAATGTAGCATCCCTGATTCTTATATACTCGCCTCTCTCTATCTAGGTGGCTATCAGTTATATACAAGGTGTCGATGAAACGTTAAACAACATTAAATTCAACTGGTTGGGGACAGAATCCAGGACTTCTCATACAAGTGTAAAGACAAAGGATGCAACATTAAATACTGAAAATAAGTATATAGATTTGTTATAGATTTAAATATTAGACGGCCTTAAAAATTCAAAATTAGCAGATGTATCAAAACTATTGTATTGTGTATATTATTTGGGTAAACTAAATTTATCAATGAGAAGAAAAGTGTGTATCGTTACATTCTAAGGAAAGATAATTTCACATATTAACAATATATAACATTTACTAGAACAAAGGTGTTTTAAGGACAGTTGTAGAATTTATCATACAAAACTATCTGGGTAATCCAGTTACATGTATGCGAGGGGTGTACGAAAAATAATGCAACCTGTAAATTTTCTCAGAGATTTGATAATTCCGTACCATATAGGTGGCCTAGTTACCTTCGAAATAAATCCCCCTTCAACTGAATATATCGCTTCAATTTTTCTATCCAGCTTTTGAAGCAAGTTTCATACTCAGTTATGGGTATACCCATCAGGCACTGATCTGAATGCATCTCTCTTCTCAGAGAGGTGCTTCGTTAACTTTAGGAAAGAAAAAATCGAAAGGGACCAGGTCCGTCGAATAAGGAGGATAAGACAACACATTAACCTTTTGCGCTTTCAAAAACTCAGCCACAATTGAGGCATTGTGAGCAGGTGCGTTGTCAATCAACAGGTGGATATACTTAAGACCCGTGATTTGACGCCGTTTTGTCCGGGTTTTTTCTTAACTTTTTCAGAACAACATTTGTTATAGAATTTGCCTATGACCCCTTTTCCTTTTGGAACAGCGACTTGCATGCTTGGACCATAATTTCTGAAAATTATGGCGTATAATACTTTTCGAGCGGTCATTGTTCTTTTGGTAATACTGGGTCATTTGTCGTTTATCCTTGCCCATACCCTACTGTCTGCATTTCGTCTGGGCTCATAAAAATAAACCCATGTCACGTCACCAGTAAAGAAGTTATCAAACACCTTTTGGTTACATTCAGGGAACTTGTTCAGGAGTTGTTCTCCAGTTTTATCCTAGAACGCTTCTGGTTGTCAGACAGTAAATGTGGGCTCCACCGGGCTCTTATTTTCCTATTTTTAAGAATTTGCTTGAGAATTACACGAAGTGATGCTAAACCCAAGTTGGTCATCTGTGCTAACTGTCTAACAGTATAACGCGCGTCTTTATCAATGATCGACTTCATTGTTTCAACATTAGATTTGAAGAGAGGAGACATTGGTCTACCTGTACGTTTGGCAACTTTGACCGACTCCTAACCAAAGGTGAATTTAGTTACTCACCTGCAAACTGTTGAAAATGACATGAGTATTCCCAAAAATACTACAAATTTCATCATGTATGGGTTTAGCCTTGAAACCAATTTTACCAGCATCCTATATGTAAGCCCGTAGCTCGATAACTTTGTCAGTTCGTTTTCCTGTCATTTATAACGCACTGTATATGAATGCACCACAAAGCAATCTAATTACAAAAGAACCGGTTTATGGATTTCAATGATATTTATACACAATGTACACGAATGTTCATTCTACCGTTTTGTATTGGTTTGAAACATGTAAATATCGTGCTCTGCAAGTATACCGGCTAGTTGCATTATTTTTCGAACACCCCTCGTATATTTTTTTATTTTGTAGGTCCATATAATAATGAATACGTGGACCAGTAAGTCATTATTGTGAACACTTCCATTATTATTCACTTCATGTTGATATATTACCCAGGAACAGGTCTCTCATGGGTTTACCGGTCATACATGAACGATGTGGGTATAAACAACTAGTAATGTTCGGTACGTGCTTCTTAAACAATGACAAGTAACAAGTAGTGTTTGTTTTCAATAAAAAAACGTGACCTATCATGGAAACCTCATTAAAAACAATTCCGGATATTATTTCAAGGCACTCAGTTGTCTGACCGATATGTAACGTGTGCTATGCATCGATGTTTATGTAGTTGCGGTGAATGTGGTTGTTTGAAGATGTTGTCGGTACATGCTAAGAATCCTCCTATTGCACACAAACGACATCATTAGAAAGAAACCCTGTGTGGCATTAGCGAGTATGAACATATACTCAAAAACAATATGACCCGTCCACAACCTGAGAAATCCAAAAACCCAACATCCTCCAGTAAGCGTGGACAACTTTAGAAATATCAGGGCATCATTTCTATTGGCGGTATTATTTTCACCTGGCCGTTTTACTCTTGATATACCCACAATTGTCAAAGTTAAGAAAACAATGTTTAGAAACACTAAAACAACCACGGGAAGTGTGAACGTATAGAAGACCATGGTAGATGATGAGATGTAGCAAACAGCGGGACCGTAGCCGAAATCTTCCCAGTTTGATGTAATTAAAGAAACGAGCATGTTTGTTATAACGCATATCAGAGGTAATACGCTAGCGTATATTAAATAAAACACAACGAGGTTTTGCTCTATTAAGAATGGAACCTGAATAGGTATGACGGAAAACAGCCGGAGCATATTGAAGCTACAAACATTCATCCAAAATAAAGTGTTGAGCCAAAAGTAGTGAATTAAAGTTCCAAAAACAACACAGATGGTTTCAAAGTGAGTTTGGTCCATCGCAAACTGTTGTAGTGTTTGGGCGACTAGAAGGGAACTACAAAGACACATGTTGATTTTACCAGGAACTGTTCTTAGACTCGCGAATGATACATACGTCACTAAAACAATGAGTAAGCAAACAATCGACACCAAAGAGCATGCAAAAGAGGCTATAATAGCTATGTCTTCCAGTAAAGTGCTCATTGTTACAGAAGAAGGCGAACGACGTAAATAATCGTCAATGCACACATATATGGTACCGTTGCCCGACTTATCAATGACGTATTCTGTTTCTGACAACATAACTTCGTTAGCAATTAGGCTAAACACATCGTCTTCTAAAACGGTGTACTCATTTGTATCTAACAAAACCTGGTCACATGTCAGCGTTTTCGAAACAGTAATGGTTTGGATATAATTCGTGTCATACCGTTTATTTTCGTAATAGGTCTTTACCATTTCAAGACCATACAACTGACCATACCGCTCAAATGAGTATAGTATGTCATCGGCTTTATTATATACGCTTTCAACTAATGTTTCTTGAAAACGAAAAGATGTATCATTTAAATATATCTCAACAAGTTTACCCCGAGCTCTGTGTTCTTCAATGAAGTCGAGAGTAGTTGGCGTAAAGATATCTTCGCCTGAAATGGACCTCCATCTAAGAATGATATATATCCGTAATTGTTCATCATGATTTGTACCAGCAAACACTTCAAGAATAAACTGATCGTCATATCTGTCTGGCAGACGATACTTAATTGTAGAAGCTGCTTCTTCAGAAATAAGGCTTACATTTTGTGTGGTATTGCTGTCGGTGTCAATCTGCTTCCATAAAAGTGAAATGCTCCAGAACAAACTTCCGTATGAAGATAAAGTCTCTGCACAACCTGCGTCTGTTTTGGTTTTTAGTCGCGAACACGTGACGTTCCGGCATCTATCCTGAAATGCAATGTTATATTGATACAATACGAAAAAGAATTCCTCTGAAAAAACAAACAACGATGTTAACCACGTTAACCGTTTATATATGTTATATGCATTGTTTTGTAAACTATGTTTTGTCAACAATGCATACAAGAGGTTGCTACACTTCACTCCTGTTGAATACAGTCAATACATTATGACTTTCTGTAACTATATAATAAAGCCTGAGTTCCTTGTGTGATTATGTCGATGTTTCCGAACTTCCATTGCTTCCCACTACTCTTCTATTGTTTCATGGGTATCCAGTGAAAATCGCGCAGTCCAGCAAAAAAGTATTAAACATGGAAACGTTCGCGACTATATTTCTTACGCGATTGACCAACATGAAACAAGTAAGTAGCATTAGTACAAATTGTAGCACATACTCCTCTTTTTAACCCATGAGTTTACTGCATATAAACTTTATTTGTATATAATATTATCGCTCACGTCGATGTTCGGGACGTATAATTGGTTAAACCATAGCTATGACGTTACTCTATTGTTGTAACTTGATTATTGTTCACGAATCAACAGTTACTTTGTTTTCCGTGTACACAGTCTGTGTAAATGGCGAACACAGGTATCTGCTGTTGATTCGTGAAAATAATGCACAGTTACAACAATAGAGTGACGTCATACGAATGCTTTAACCAGTGTTGGATCCAGGATTTAAGATTAGATGGGAGTGGGGACACAGCCTTAAAACTGAGAAAGTAACTACTCAGATTTTAGAGGGTGGCGTTGGGAGCAGCACTAATAAATCACAGTTGAATAAATAATAAATAAATAACATGCGCGAATTTAAAAGGTTCACCCGTGGTCCCCTTCCCCCACTTAATCCGTACATGTTAACAACAGAGTAGAGGTAATTTATCACAACCTCTACTTAAAGCAAATGTTGCGTACGTTTAAGCATTTACTAGATAACAATAATTAGTGTATGCTCTACTGTTCTGTGAACTAAGACTTGGTAAAAGGGAAACAGCGGAACCAAATGTTGGCTTGTGAAAGTAATCAACAGTTAAAATGCAGAGTCGTCATAATGGTTTACTTGAGAATATTTGATTCGCATTTGTACGTCATTCAGGTAGTAAATGGTATATTTACCATTAGCTACCAGCGTCCAAAATCGCAAAAATGACGGGATATGCAAATCAATATGCAATATTATTACAGTACCTTTATCCGAAAGCTTGCTTTTCTCGAGTAATGTATTTTCTGGAGTACACATGATGAAAGGCAGGATCTCGCGAGAGGCGGAGCCTCGAATGCGACCCTGCATTTCGTCATACGAGAGAAAATAAAATATTTCGGACCAACGTACTCTCGCAATATTCCTTTTATTATACGACACCTTGTTCATCTAAAAAACTAAAGAAAAAGAAGCAAATGTATAACTGTTTAATTGAAAGAAAATTTAAACTTTTTATAACATAAGGCCTAAAATTATAAATATTAACTATTGCATTTTTTAAACGTTTTTGTTCTCATTAAATATGCTTTCTGTTATATAAGTTATGAAAGTAATTGAGATTGCGACCTAGCTAAAGACTTATATTATTGACATATTGAGTATAAAATAGTGTCCATTTTCACAGATGGCCATATTTCGTCATTACTGTTCCCTTAAACCTCCAAATCTTCTCAATAGTATTACGCAATTTACAAATAAATATAATTGTTTATTTTTCGGAGAGTTTGAATATTAATATCATTATAGCATACACATTACTGTTAAGTTGAACTAATTTTTTAACACATGACAATAGTTTATATGATTATATGATCATATATTAAAGACATTTTCTATAGTTTTTCCTGCATAAAAGATTTTCTTTAAACTTTTTGTACAGTAAGTCTGTTATATATATAGACAGAAAAGGCAACAATAATGGTAGGTCACCATGATTGTTAAAATTTTAAAAAATAATTTGTAATGCCACCATCATGTCAATCTGTCCAAAAAGTTGAACAAGTCCATGAAATAGCTAAATAAGACATTTTTGAAGTCTAATCATTTATTCTTTGGTCACAATTCTGCTAAAATTGTATTAAAGTAAAGAACATTTAATTACAATAACATTTAAAGCTCATATTTATGTAAAACCTATATTTGTTTACAAAATCTGTTGAGACCATTACCACAATTTATGCACAAATTAGCCCATAATGATACAATTTCCTTTTTTTTTGTATGTTCCCAATAATAGAATTTGTTTAAACTTTCTAAGCATAGTTTAACATAAATAAAAACAAAATGTGCAATGAAAATGATAGGTCCCCATGCTTGTTTAGAACTTTTCTTTGAAACCCTACCCCTATGCTAAAAGGCCAAGTTGTGTATGAAATTATATAGAAATGGTAATTTTTCCTTTTTTGTTATGTTCCTAATAACAGAATTTGTTCAAACTTCCAAGGCACTTATTTGAACATATATGTAGACAATATATGCAATTAAATTTATAGGTCACCATGCATATTGAGATTTAATATTGGTTTTTGGAACCGTACCATTATGCTTTAATTTTTTAATTTTGTTGGAATTTTTACAAAATGCTATATTTTCCTATTTTATATATCTAATAATAGGCCTTTATTTAAATAAAGACAATAAAAATTAAATAAATAAATAAATAAATAAATAAAAAAATAAAAAAAAAAAAAAAAAAAAAGACAAAAAGTACGACTAGACATCAAAAGCAACATTCCTGTAATTTGTAGAAAAATCCATCCAATAGTTTTAGAAGAGAAGTCGCCCAAAAAGCTGCGCATGGAAAACTACAGAAAATGCCTTTAAAACATATACTCAGCAAAAATAGAAACGTCCCTCTTTTTTTGCTGGTATTCCCATAGGCCAGATTTTGAGGACATAGGGAAGCTTGAACAGCGCTTTAATTAAACAATGTTTGATGTTTTTAAGCACATTTTTGCTGAGTACTAAATATTCCTTTAAGCAGTTTCAAATTTCGCAAGCAATACTCTTTTATGGATGCTATGGAAACCTTAAAAGGAGGTAATTTGATGATTTTTGATAATCAAAAGCTGCTACCCACACAATCGGTGTTGTGTTTTTTTGTGATGTTTTTCGAAAGCAACATATAGAAAATATTGTCTTGGACAAATTGAGGTAATGGGTTTAGATGCTATGTGTTTTTACCAAAAATGCATAGTTTAAGAAAAAGGGGGGATAACTCCATTGTGTTCTGAACTTTTCAAAAAAATATTTTGTTTGGACTATTGGTGGTAGTCGATCTAATTAGTATATATACATTGGACATGTAACACATACACAGACAGAGCTACATCAGTTATAAAAGAGGGACGTTTCTATTTTTGCTGATTATATATCAATACTTCAAGATAAGCTTCCATTCATTTCAGTAAAAATACATCCTTTCAGTTGGCGCAGTCAACAATGAATGACTAAGCCCGTCAAACCTTTCAGGCTTTGCATGTGGAGGTAAATCTTAATAAGTCCTCTATCGAATACTTTTTCCGATTCACGATTCGTCCGACTCCATTGATGTGGACTGTGCGGAATGCATGAAATTAGCCCATAATGATATAGTTCTAGTATCGGAACGGTTAGTTATAATGTCGTCATTCGTTTTGTGCTCGTGCAAATTGGGTATTTCGTTTTGGCGCGTTTCTTGTGTATGTACACTGGTGCGGGCTATTGTTCTGGTCACTTGAGGATTTGCATTCAGGCAGATTACTTGTGTGTGTTGATATAATAATGATTGTAGAAAACTCGTTCGTTCACGTGGATATGATATCTGAATATTTCGACAATAAATTCAGCATCGGAGAGAGCCAAATGGTTAACTTAGTTGAAGTAAAGACGCCACACAGATGCAACATAAGAGCGAGTCACCAAAAATTCCAGTTAGATGAGCCAGAAATATCCAGCATATATGATAAGTATTCGCTTAATTTTGAGCTTTACCGAGTTATTTTCGAAGCACAGTTTCTGTAGTTTGCATATCTAGAATTTCATATCTGAAGGTTCTGCTAAAGAGAGAATTACAGACTGTTTGAAGTCTCGGCATGATTATGGAATTTCAAACGAGTCTTTTGAGTAAATAAAGTCCGGGTTCGGACCACACAATATTCATAGATTTGTGACTGATTACAAAACACAGTTAAGGACTATTGGTCAGCCATCTTTGAAAAGAAAATCCAAAATGGATGGGGTATGGTTAATTGAAATTCTCATCCAAATGCATATTATAAGCATGAACAATGTCAATGATATAACAGATGACAGTAATTCAACACTATTGATGTGAACATAATATCAAAAACAATATTTATTTGGCAGAAATAGTGCCCTTTATTTTCGAAAAGTTTAGTACAGTTTTACTCGAAGATTTTTTGTTTTTTATGTTAAATAAATTTGTTCATAGAATTGTCCATTTATCTTAAAATGGCACACGAGACATCATGTCTAAATTAAGTACGACATGTTATCACATCATCCAAGTCAATCATTGTAAAAAAAAAGAAGCTATTCTTTCAATGGCATGTACTTTCAAAATAATCACAATGCTGTAGTATGGTGGCACTGACGGGTTATAATTGTCAAACCATTATAAATAGCAACTATATTTTTGGATGTATTAAACACAACTGAGTGACTATTGTGAATAGAAACATGGCAAAACAAGAGTAATTAATTTATTATATTCGAATAAAAAAGCACAAACTAAATAATAACGTATGAATACGATCAAATGACCTGTTTATCCGAATGTTTCACCATACCGCATCTTTCAATTTACAATTCACTTGCATGTTTTTCATGTGTATCATGTGTATCATGTGTGTCATGTGTATCATGTGAAGGCACATGGCGTATAAAGAAAATCTTCATTTCTAACAATGGTGTACTTCGAATTTTGGATGTTGTGATAACATGGCTTATTTTATTCGGAAATGATGTCTCGTCTGCACTCGCTGGATAAATGCACTATTTTATGGACCAGTTTATTTCACATAAAAAATCAAAACAACTTTGAGTAGAACTGTACCAAACTTTTCGAAAATAAAGCGCACAATTTCTGCCATATATGTATTCTTTCTAATATTATGTTCACATCAATAGAGTTGAATTACTGTCATGTACTATATGGTTGACATTGGTCGTGCCTAAAATGCGTACATCGTTGAAAAAATCACTTGACCATATCTCATCGATTTTGGATTTTTTGGATCAAAGATGGCTGAACAATAGTCCTTAAACAATTCAATATCTTGTTGTGACTCCTACGTTTGTAGTTGTAGAAGTTTGTTATTGATAGACTGGGATAAAGAAGACAATTGGCTTTTATCACATGAAACTGCTTGTATTCAGTATAATATACCCATTACGTATTTCCTTATATTAACTCTGTGTAATACAAGGCGACCGAAATTTCAAAATTCAAAATTCAAAAATTTCAAAATTCAAAAATTTCAAAATTCAAAAATTTCAAAATTCAAAAATTTCAAAATTCAAAATATTAAAATTCAAAATTTCAAAATTCAAACAATTCAAAATACAAAATTTCAAAATTCAAAATTTCAAAATTCAAAATTTCAAATTTCAGAATTTCAAAATTTCAAAAATTCAAATTCAAAATTTCATGTGATAAAAAGGATCTGACACTGGTTGTCATTTCATACATAATTGAGGCTCGCTTAATAACAAATTCCTGAACTCGTTTAATAAAATTCTGTATGAAATGACAACTCATGTTAGATCCTCTATGTACTAACCAATGTTGTTTTAATACCAAGAGCATATATATTATCTTATATATCGTAACATTATCGGCACCCATTTGGGCCCATTAGCTCAATTTCACGTTCGAGCTCGACTCCTAAGCTTTATGTTTAAGGATAGTTTGTTGTTTAAAGATTCAAATGCATTTATTTGCAAGTTTAATACAGCTATTTTTTTGTTTGTTGTTGTTGTTTACTAATTTGTGTTGGTTGAGTGATTAGAAGCACATTAATCTATATTTGTACACGTTATTGACAACTACGTATTGTGCGAACACATCTTGTTCTCGCTAAGTATGTGTTGTGTAAAGTTTATATTTCTAGTAATTTTAAGGTTCGGAATACGTTATTGTATTACCTATTTTTCAGGTATTTTTGACGCATACGCCTGTTTGGGAAGTGCAGCAAACCTACTTTGAGATCTGAACGTTTTCACAAGTGATCGAGATGTTGTTTGGTTTAAACATATTTTATTTCCAAATAGTTACAACAATACACACAATTTGTACACAAAAACAAAAGGATCAGAACGAAAGATAAAATCTTATAGAGTTCTTATCCACTGGTTGAATATGGTAAGGATAAGATAGCGGTAAATTTGAAATATAAATATGCTTGTATCAATCTATAGAAATAATGATAATACTAAAAGGAGAAAAAAATGTAGCAACAATTTAAGGAATAAGAAAATAATCGATTTACATTAGAGAATGCAGAAACGAAAATAACGAAAATAATATGGGTATGAATTAAGAAAAGTTGAAAAAGGTAGCAAGGAAAAACCTATAAAAAAATAAATAAAAATAAAAAATAAAAAAAAATAAAGGAAGGGATTCGCACAGAAGACATAGCCGCTAGGGTTTAGGCATTTTGGAGCACACCAATGAAACAAGTTCGTCTTGCCTGCATCTCCCCTAAAACCGTTTACTAGTCAATATGTATTTCTGGACCGATTTAAATATATTTGAATTCACATCGTATGAAAGACTTAAGTCGCCAAATAATACATTTTTTAAGGTAACAGGGCACAGTAGATTCAGTTCCTGTAATAGGGTCACACGTGAATTATCGTATAATGGGCATTCCAAGAAAAAATGGTTAGTACTCTCAACCCCTCCACATCTACAAAGGGGAGATTCGACGATGCTTTTATTGAATAAGTGTTCGTTCAAAGAACTACAATTTGTTCGTAAGCGTGCATGGAGTATCTGTGCTCTTCTATTTCCCGTGCAATAATATTTAGGAATTTGAATTTTGTCACGATTGAGGTGTTGCTTAAAGGTAATAATAGAGCTGGAGTTACGTACGTCAACAGGGAGATTGTTCCATTCTCGAATAGCAGAAGGTAGGAAAGAAGTTGAATATAATTGCGTACGAGAGAATGGTACTTGGAAGTCATCTGAATTTCTTAACCTATAATTTGATGCTGCACTGACCATAGGGGGTACTAGTGATGTAAGATAAGGAGGAGTTGCACTATTGACCATTTTATATAAATGTATAAGTTTGTGTTTACTTCTTCGAGTCTCAAGTGTTTCCCAACCAATATCTTTGTAAAGGTCGTGGATAGATACCAATTTTGTTGCCCCTATGACTATACGTGCAGCTTCGTTCTGGATTTTATCAAGGTCTTGTTTTTCATAATTGGTACAATTGTCCCAGATGACGTCACCATATTCTAATAGAGGTCTGATGAAAGAAGTGTAAATAACTTCTAAAGATTTCCGATCAAGCTGAAATTTGAGTTTACGCATGATATTAATACGTTTCCATGCCTTATCTTTTACATATTCAATTTGTGAATGCCAGGAACAGTCATTCGAGAGATTGATACCAAGGTGTTTGTGGGAGAATACTTCAGATAATTGTTCATTTGACATAACAAGGGGTGGGTGATAAGGTGGGTTTCTTTTGCGAGATATTAACATGGATTTACGAGCTCTTATGCATTTGGGGCGTTTTGTTTCACGGTGTTTCGACTTGGGGAATCTACCGACAGTGACGTTATAAATGGTTAGTATAATTCAAGGAGATTTTGTTAGTTTGTTTTTTTGACAGCTTTTTGCAATAAATCGGATATTTTACTCTATTTTTTTTTAATGTTAATAATCCTTTTAAATTGATACCTGGTTAAATATATATATTTGGTAAGAAGGTCAGTAAGCTAGTTATAACTAATTTAGGGGAAAATGATAAACCAGTTCGCTTCTGAAGGGTGTACCTTTAATAAGGGGTCTCCAGTGTGCTGCGCTTTCTTTCTGTTTGTCTGTTCACTATTCTATACGCTGGTTTTCTACTCTTTGGCGTGCTTTTTCTAAAGTTTACATGGGTGTTACATTGATTTTCAGAATATCCTGTGTTTACTTTTAATTAAAATCCCTAATCCGATATTTAAAAAAATTGATGAATTATGTTAAGACGAGGTTTCTTGCCCATTTAGTTTTTCTGCAGCTATACCTCATTGTTCATAATTTATGAAGATACTTATTTTCTTTTCTAAAAAAACGATGTTCACTTCATTCACTTCATATATTTATACTGGGACATAATGTTACGGTTTAGGGTTTACAATCATTTTATGCAAGTATGGTAATCTGACACAGCAAACATTGTTTAGTTGAAGACTTTCTGTTTGGCAGATGGTAATCTGACACAGCAAATATGGTTTAGTTGAAGACTTTCTGTATGGCAGGCTCCCTGTGATTAAATGGTAATCTGACACAGCAAATATGGTTAAGTTGAAGACTTTCTGTATGGCAGATGGTAATCTGTATGGCAGGCTCCTTGTGATTAAATGGTAATCTGACACAGCAAATATGGTTTAGTTGAAGACTTTCTGTATGGCAGATGGTAATCTGACACAGCAAATATGGTTTAGTTAAAGCCTTTCTGTATGGCAGGCTCCCTGTGATTAAATGGTAATCTGACACAGCAAATATGGTTTAGATGAAGACTTTCTGTATGGCAGATGGTAATCTGACACAGCAAATATGGTTTAGTTGAACACTTTCTGTATGGCAGATGGTAATCTGACACAGCACATATGGTTTAGTTGAAGACTTTCTGTATGGCAGATGGTAATCTGACACAGCAAATATGGTTTAGTTGAAGACTTTCTGTATGGCAGATGGTAATCTGACACAGCAAATATGGTTTAGTTTAAGACTTTCTGTATGGCAAATGGTAATCTGACACAGCAAATATGGTTTAGTTGAAGACTTTCTGTATGGCAGGCTCCCTGTGATTAAATGGTAATCTGACACAGCACATATGGTTTAGTTGAAGACTTTCTGTATGGCTGGCTCCCTGTGATTAAATGGTAATCTGACACAGCAAATATGGTTTAGTTGAAGACTTTCTGTATGACAGATGGTAATCTATATGGCAGGCTTCCTGTGATTAAATGATAATCTGACACAGCAAATATGGTTTAGTTGAAGACTTTCTGTATGGCAGATGGTAATCTGTATGGCAGGCTCCCTGTGATTAAATGGTAATCTGACACAGCAAATATGGTTTAGTTGAAGACTTTCTGTATGGCAGATGGTAATCTGTATGGCAGGCTTCCTGTGATTAAATGGTAATCTGACACAGCAAATATGGTTTAGCTGAAGACTTTCTGTATGGCAGATGGTAATCTGTATGGCAGGCTCCCTGTGATTAAATGGTAATCTGACACAGCAAATATGGTTTAGTTGAAGACTTTCGGTATGGCAGATGGTAATCTGTATGGCAGGCTCCCTGTGATTAAATGGTAATCTGACACAGCAAATATGGTTTAGCTGAAGACTTTCTGTATGGCAGATGGTAATCTGTATGGCAGGCTTCCTGTGATTAAATGGTAATCTGACACAGCAAATATGTTTTAGTTGAAGACTTTCTGTATGGCAGATGGTAATCTGTATGGCAGGCTTCCTGTGATTAAATGATAATCTGACACAGCAAATATGGTTTAGTTGAAGACTTTCTGTATGGCAGATGGTAATCTGTATGGCAGGCTCCCTGTGATTAAATGGTAATCTGACACAGCAAATATGGTTTAGTTGAAGATTTTCTGTTTGGCAGGCTCACTGTGATTAAATGGTAATCTGACACAGCAAATATGGTTTAGCTGAAGACTTTCTGTTTGGCAGTCTCCCTGTGATTAAATGTAGATATATTAATATTGATTTAAAGACCATTTATTGGTAGTGGCATATACTGAAACGTAAAAGAAAAACAACAAGGGAATTTCCGCTATATATTGTATGTAAAATATGCTATTATTCGAAAACAAACACATAATACAGCAAATCGTATTTCTTCAAAGTTTCATTATTGACAGAGTAAAGCGTTTGGCTCAAGCATGTGAGCAAACTTGTGTTTTGTGGTTGACTGTCGTCCTTGAATGCTGCTTTCCCTGTCCGATATTTTTATCCTTCTTTGTATGCACAGTTGCGTTGTTTGTGCTGTGTGGCGACCGTAAAAAGTCTCCCCGTACATCCAATCAATATTGTTATTTTTACATCCTACAGGGATTGTATGACATTCACTGATCCAGTTTTCCTTAAACACGTGCGTTTCATATACCGTTTTGTGCGTGTTTGTTTTTGTGTTTTGTGGTTGACTGTTGTTCTTGAATGCTGCTTTCCCTGTCCGATATTTTTATCCTTCTTCTTAGGATGCAACATTGTCACAAAATGTCACGGGTAGAGCGTATTGGTCGTAATAGATATTGTAAGCACCTGTTAGTTACACCCTAATCCATTGTTAAATTGAAACAAATTCACAATGTTCATGATATATTCAGGTAACTCGGAAAAGCGTGCACATTTTAAATGGCGTCCGGAAGGGCCGTTTAATAAGTTTAGTTTTGTGCTAATGCATGTAAAAGCATGGTTCTATATCCTTACAAGGCAAAGTTGTGTAGGGGTCCTTTCGTGTAGATTCAATACTGCAGATTTAGCCACGTTTGTCACGGACTGAACGGGGGAAATAATGGTTTGGGCGTAACGTTTTCTATAACACCCATTGTCTTCTAATTCTGGCCGGGATTGCTTGATCGCGAGCGTAAGCTCGCCTTACGGTTAACGCGTTGTTGATTTTCTGAAATTGCCATACTAAGGCAATAAAAATCTTCGTCAAACCGCTAGAGTTACCTGCCCGTAAAGTTGCATCGTGCAAGTAAAACGGTGCACCGTGCAGGTGAATCGTATTTCTAGCACGTCGTTATAACCTCATATGAACGCCGAGCGGAGCGAGGTGTTACTCGAAGGAAAATAAAGCTAATTACACCGATATTACATCAAGCGAAGCGACGTTATACAGCTAATTCACCGAGCGAAGCGAGATTTTGTGGATTGAATATAACATACACGTAAATTAAGATTCAGTGTTTTCGCTGGCTCAGTCCATTCAATTCAACATATTTATTTTATTTATTTTTTACAATTTAATTTGTTCAAAAACAACAAAATCCACGATTTAACGCTTGATTACGTTTAAATAAAAGTGAATGCGTCAATATTTATTATTTAAAAAAATAAAGATAGAATATAATAGCCTTGTTCTCTGGCTTAAAACAGAATAGAATAGAATAACTTTTATTTTCCAATCAAGGACCAACACTGGCATTACACTCACAGTACTAGGTACTACCTTTGTGAAGGGCAAAACTATAACCAGTCTTTGATTGCAGTAAACGTATAATTTAAAATGATTCATTTAGAAACACCAACAAATGTAAAAACAATCCAAAATATGAATCAAATTTGATGTAGAAGCACTCGAGCAGATGTTTTGATTTTGCATTGAGTTTAGAAAACTCCACTGATGTACACTGCAAGGCATAACAGTATGAGTATTGCACACATTATTTAATAGCTCTAGTCTATTAACTTAAAACGACGCTTGCCTCTGTTCAGCAACAACAAAATTAACGATTTAATGCTTGATTATGTTTAAATAAAAGTGACTGCGTCAATATGTAAGTTAGTTTTACTAGATCAATTTTTTTTATATTAGAACTACATGCGGTGATTTTCACTTGAAAGCAGTCCAATTTCATTGAAAATACAATATGACAAAAGGACTAAGAAAGCTGGCTAAGAGCTGACCATCCTACCTAATCGTAATAAATGTCTGAGATTGTGTGAACTGTGTCATTGCTTTTTGTTCAAATTGTATTTAACAACCCACTGCGCCATTTAAGTCTCAATTACACTTATTAATAATACAATTCACCTGAAACAATAGTTATATGAAATAATAATTATTCGCCTACCTTTTTATCCTTAAATTGTTTTTGCGAAACCAAAGGCGGTAAGTGAAATATCCTTTCTTTTACTTAAAAGCACAAACGTAAACATTTTTTGTTCTTTGTAGACAAAGTGAAGCACGTACTTTACTGTAGACGTAACAGTACGTCACCATTATGACAATTTTCAATGCTGATTACGTCAGTCAGTGACGTTCGGCGCAATTTTAATTTCAAGAGAGGATGTAGAGAGTGTTGACTTGGGAACAAGGTATTAAACAAACTGATTATTTCAAATGACACATCAGCAATGATTTGTTTGTTTGTTTGTTTGTTTGTATGGTGTTTTACGTCATTTTCAACACATGTAAGGTTATATATGACGGTGGATTTTTGGGTGGTGGAGGCAGACCACCCACTTGTCCTGGGTAGAACCAGTACTATGGACTACTATAGAACCAGTACTATACGTCTCCCGCCATCCGTAAGGATCGACACATCCTCACAAGTCGAGCTCCCAGTGGGATTCGAACCTGCAGCGGTGAGAGGCGAGAAGGTTTACAACGCAACATTCAGTATCACATGAAACAATTCATTCCAATTCCTTCCTACCTCATCATTGCTGCTAAGTGAAGGCATTTACATTTAGCAAATAGGAATAGATTGGATCATCCTGAGAAGTCTCATAAAAAAAGTATGCAAACATAATTATACTGATCATGCTTATTCAAGTTCACCTGACACTTACTCACAATTCAAGTCATTTTGTGGCCGATTTGCTTCACAATTATTATTATTAAATTATTTCTTTTATTTATTATTATTATTTTATTTATTTTGGAAAACATTTCCACCACTTAACTTGTTCAATATTGTTTTGTTCTGGATATGTTCATAGAAGAAAGTTTATCTAAAATGTTTCATATTATCCTGCTCCCACAAAAACAATGCATGTATTCAATACTTTTTTCACAAATTAGGCAGTTTTCGCGCTTTTTTTTCTCCACCAAAATGACCACGCTAGGGTCGGGAGTCTTCACAATTTTTACGGGGTAAAAGCCCTGCCAACATTACAATGGAAATGACACTGCAGTGCTTGGTTTGATTTAGTTTAAACTTATTTGTTTTACATCAATTGTAAAGAAAGCTCTATGAACTTATTTGAATCACTCTCGATGTCTTCCTGGGTAGAACCAGTGCTAAGCAATGCAGATAAAGTGTCTTGCTCATGGACACAACGCAATGGCGGGAATCGAACTCACGACTTTTGGATCATGGGTCCAACACTCTACCACTAGACCACAGCGCTCCACGGTTTGATTTGGAAGTATTAGAGTATAATGTGTAGATCCCCATTTCGATTTCGAATAGTTATGCTTAAATTATTCGTTGAATTAGTTTTTTTTATGTGATGATCGCAAAGTTTGTATGTGAATAGTAGTGGGTTGCGTTTTTTGTTGTCCCTTAGAACGGAGCAACTGAGTTGGGTTTAGAAAATCCCTATGTTATAAGGTATTGTTATAAGGTATTATAGTATGAGTAATATAACACAATGTAACCATTTTATTTACTTAAACCAGGGACTCATATACATAATGTAATATAGACGGGTCCTGCTTAAACCGACGCTCGCCAGGAGGCAGTGCCTTATTCATATAAGTTGCTTTGTTTGGAGCAGGAGTTGGACGGCGAAATTCACAGTTAACATGTGGTCAGTATTTATTTTATTAACTTTTATCGTACATTTGTATTCAATGGGCGGGGCCATCTTGGTTGGCGGTTACGACATCCGGTTAGCCTTGATGTTTCTCAAACATTAACTTGAGAATAGCATATGATTTTGAAGTTACTTTATTAGATGTAATTATTGTAATTGATCATTAATTGTAAATCAATATTAATTTGATAACAGTGGATAATAGGTGCATTAGTTAACGTTGGCGTATAACTCGGTGATTGTAATACACGATTGTTAACATTGGTTAACAATGACTAGTATAAATGTTCGACGCGTATACATAGCGTTGTATAATATGGACATTAGTTGACATACATGTGTGCATGCATAACTCAGTGAGTGTAATATACGAGTG
Source organism: Cyrtodaria siliqua (assembly GCA_037043455.1). NCBI lineage: Eukaryota > Metazoa > Mollusca > Bivalvia > Adapedonta > Hiatellidae > Cyrtodaria > Cyrtodaria siliqua. The sequence continues at coordinate 171,784 of JAWPHD010002289.1, forward strand.
ATTTGATAACGTTGTATATTACATGTATTAGGGGCATTGGTTAACAGCGACGTACATGGCGTATACATGGCGTTGTAGAATATGTATACATTGCTACTCATCATTAGTACAGCTTACATATATTTATTAAATAATGATTTGTTTGGGTAATGATAATTATGCAAGATTGTTATGTTTATCAACCGACATCTAAAACGTATGTATAATTACAGCCTAAGCCATCCAGGGTTGGATATAAGCCATCCAGGTTTGGATATAAGCCATCCAGGTGTGGATGTAAGCCTTCCGGAGTGGAGCTAAGCTTCCACGCATAACGTTAAGAGCGGTGGAGACGGTCCCCGTACCTGCAGCATGGCCAGGTTCTAGTAGCGACAACCCCCGGGACACGAGGTGGGCCCGTTATCAGTCCTTACTGGAGGAACTTCATCCAAAACCTCAGTGGAGGTTAATCATCATACATATCGCGTAATCAACCCTTATAGAAGGCATTTGATGACAATCACTCATTGGATTCGCGCATCATCATCTTCATGAGCTCTCGCGCATCACAGTTATCGCGCCATATCATAGATCAACATTGTTATAACTTTAACAACACTTTAGCATGTTTAGTGTCGTATATAATCAGTCGACACATTCAATATTTGTAACAATACTAAGAACGTCTTAAACGTTCATGAGAACATTCTTTTCATATTTCATCTGTGTATTCGCTTGTTTTTTTAGATAATTGTATATATATTAAACATATTTTAAAAATTGCATTAAACTTATGGAAATGCATTCACCGTCATTGATTCTTTCCTGAGTTAGCCCCAACCACTAGGGTCATCTTGCGACAAACATTTTGCAAACTCTTTACGTTAAATACAGTACTGGACTGGCTCAGTTTTTCAAAGAGGAACTTCAACCTTTAGAATTTCTTGTTACAAGGTGTAATGCGATTAAAACGTCTACAACATCACAGTTGTGTCCTTTCCCTTCTTAACTGCAAGTTTTTTTTCCACAAAACATCTTGGGATTTCTTTGGAATAGTATGTGGAATTAAGTGTGCAGTGTATACAATATATAGCGGAAATTTCCGCGTTTATTTTGCGTTTCAGTATATATTTTACAATTCACTTGTTTTTTCCACCACATTTTGCTAGCAAATTAGTCTTTTGAGATGATACCATATCAGTTTTAAATAAAACCTACACATTTTGAATGCGATTAAACTGACCTAACACCTGCTTTAACGCACAGTCCCTTTGTAGCCTACAAAGTCGTCCCAGAAAGTTTCCGTTTGTTTTTCTCAGATTGGTATCCTCTTTTATAGACTTAGATAATAACGCTTCTTTTCTTGATTTAGATCTCTCGATTGAAAATGGTGAAATAATTAGCAAAATATATGACAAGAGAGATGAATTTAATTTTGACATCATTGTTAATTACCCCACTTGGATGGAACATGGATGGGGATGTTCCCCGAGCAACTTCTTACGGGGTGTATGTGTCTCAACTTATTCGTTTTTCAAGAGCTTGTACTCGAGTTGAGGACTTTAATATTCGTAATCTTTGTATAACTAAAACGCTACTCAATCAGGGTTACCGTTACCATAAACTTCGTAAAACCTTTGCAAAATTTTATTATCGTAACCCTGATCTTCTTCCCAAATATAAAAGTAATTTAAGGACTCTTCTGCGACAAGGACTATCACAACCTGACTTCTATGTGATTTATAAACAGAGTTATGTGTTTAAGTCCCATTGGAGGCATGTCACAGAGTCATGTGTTTGAGTCATGATAGAGGCATGGAACAGAGTCATGTGTTTGAGTCCCGGTAGAGGTATGTCACTGAGTCATGTGTTTGTGTTCCGTTAGAAGCATGGCACATAGTCATGTGTTTAAGTCTCGTTAGAGGCATGGCACATAGTCATGTGTTTGAGTCACGTTAGAGGCATGGCACAGAGTCATGTGTTTAAGACCCGTTAGAAGCATTGCACAGAGTCCTACGTTTAAGTCCCAGCATATCCATGTATTTAAGTCGCGTTAGAGGCATGACAAAGAGTCATGTGATTAAGACCCGTTAGATGCATGGCACAGAGTCATGTGTTAGAGTCCCGTTAGAGCCATGCCACAGAGTCTCGTGTTTGAGTTCCGTTAGAAGCATGTCACAAGTCATGTGTTTGAGTCATGATAGAGGCATGGAACAGAGTCATGTGTTTGAGTCCCGTTAGATGAATGGCACAGTCATATGTTTGAGTCATGTTAGAGGCATGTCACAGCGTGATGTGTTTGAGTCATGTTAGAGGCATAGAACAGAGATATGTGTTTGAGACCCGTTAGAGGCATGGCACAGAGTCATGTGTTTCAGACCCGATAGAATCATTGCACAGAGTCATAAGTTTAGGTCCCGTTAGAGGCATGGCAAATAGTCATGTGTTTGAGTTCCGTTAGAAGCATGGCACAGAGCCATGTGTTTGTTTTTACAGGCACGGCTCAGAGTCATGAGTATGAGTCCCGTTAGAAGCATGGCACATAGTCATGCGTCTAAGTCCGTTAGAGGCATGACACAAAGTCACGTGTTTAAGTCTCGTTAGAGGCATGACACAGATTCATTTGTTTAAGTCCCGTTAGAGGCATGGCATAGAGTCATTAGTTTGAGTCCTGTTAGAGGCATGGCATAGAGTCATATGTTTGGTACCCGTTAGAGGCATTGCACAGTGTTATGTGTTTGTGTCCAGTTAGAGGTATAGCACAGTGTTGTGTGTTTGAGTCCCGTTAATGGTATGGCACAGAGTCATGTGTTTAGGTCCCGTTAGAGGTATGGCACAGAGTCCCGTGTTTGAGTCACGTTAGATGCAGGTCACAGAGTCATGTGTTTGCGTCCCGTTAGAGGTCTGGCACAGAGTCATTATTTTGTATCCGTTAGAGGTATGGCACAGAGTAATGTGTTTTCGTTCCGTTAGAGGTATGACACGGAGGCATGTGTTTGAGTCACGTTAGATGCATGGCACAGAGTCATGTGTTTGCGTCACATTAGAGGTCTGGCATAGAGTCTTGTGTTTGAGTCCCATTAGAGGCATGACACAGAGTCAAGTGTTTAAGTCGCGTTAAAGACATGACAGAGAGTCATGTGTTTAAGACCCGTTAGAGGCATGGTACAGAGTCATGTGTTTAAGTCCCGTTAGAGGCATAGCACAGAGTCATATGTTTGAATCCCGTTAGAAGCATGGCACAGAGTCATATGTTTGAATCCCGTTAGAAGCATGGCACAGAGTCATGTATTTGAGTGTCGTTAGCGGCATGGCACAGAGTCATGTGTTTGAGTGCCGTTAGCGGCATGGCACAGAGTAATGTGTTTGAGTCCCAGTAGAGGCACGGCACAGAGTCACGTGTTTGAGTCCCGTCTGAAGCATGGCAGATAGTCATGTGTTTTGAGTCCAGTTAGAGGCATGGCACATAGTCACGTGTTTGTGTCTCAATAGATGCGTGGCATATAGTCATGTGTTAGAGGCATGGTACAGATTCGTGTGTTAAAGTCGCGTTAGAAGCATTGCACGGAGTCGGACGTTTAAGTCCCGTTAGACGCGTGGCACAGAGTCATGTGTTTAAGTCCCGTTAGAGGCATGACACAGAGTCATGCGTTTGAGTCCCGTTAGAGGCATGGCACAGAGTCATGTGTTAAAGTCGCGTAAGAGGCATGGCACAGAGTCATGTGTTTGAGAGATGTTAGAGGCATGGAACAGAATCATGTGTTTGAGTCAATTTAGAGTCATGGTACAGAGTGATATGTTTGTGTCCCGTTGGAGGCATAGGAAAGAGTCATGTGTTAAAGTTGCGTTAGAGGCATGGCACAGAGTCATGTGTTTGAGTGATGTTAGAGGCATGGAACAGAGTCATGTGTTTGAGTCACGTTAGAGGCATGGCACAGAGTCATATGTTTAAGTCCCGTTAGAGGCATGGCATAGAGTTATGTGTTTAAGACACTTTAGAAGCATTGCACAGAGTCCTACGTTTAATTCCCAGTAGATGCAAGGCACAAAGTCATGTATTTAAGTCACGTTAGAGGCAAGACACAGAGTCATGAGTTTAAGTCCCGTAAGAGGCATGGCATAGAGTCATGTATTTAAGTCGCGTTAGAGGCATGACACATAGTCATGTGAACACAGTAATGTGATTAATAACCGTTAGAGGCATGGCACTGATTCATGTGTTTAAGTCCCGTTAGAGGCATGCCACAGAGTCATGTGATTGATTTCCGTTAGAGGCATGCCACAGAGTCATGTTTTTGAGTTCCGTTAGAAGCATGGCACAGAGTCATGTGTTTAAGTCCCGTTAGAGGCATAGCACAGAGTCATGTATTTGAGTCATGATAGAGGCATGAAACAGAGTCATGTGTTTGAGTCACGTTAGAGGCATGGAACAGAGTTATGTGTTTGAGTCATGATAGAGGCATGAAACAGAGTCATGTGTTTGAGTCCCGTTAGAGGCATGGCACAGAGTCACGTGTTTGAGTACCGTTTGAAGCATGGCACAGAGTCATGTGTTTAAGTCCCGTTAGAGGCATAGCACAGTTTCATGTGAGAGGCATGAAACAGAGTCATGTGTTTGAGTCACGTTAGAGGCATGGCACAGAGTTGTGTGTTTGAGTCATGATAGAGGCATGAAACAGAGTCATGTGTTTGAGTCACGTTAGAGGCATGGCACAGAGTTATGTGTTTGAGTCATCATAGAGGCAGAAAACAGAGTCATGTGTTTAAGTCCCGTTAGAGGCATAGCACAGAGTCATATGTTTGAGTCATGATAGAGGCATGGAACAGAGTTATGTGTTTGGTTTCCGTTAGAGGCAAGCCACAGAGTCATGTGTTTGAGTCACGTTAGAGGCATGCCACATAGTCATGTGTTTGATTTCCGTTAGAGGCAAGCCACAGAGTCATGTGTTTGAGTCACGTTAGAGGCCTGGCAAAGATTCATGTGTTTGAGTTCCGTTAGAAGCATGGCACAGAGTCATGTGTTTAAGTCCCGTTAGAGGCATAGCACAGAGTCATGTGTTTGAGTCATGATAGAGGCATGGAACAGATTCATGTGTTTGATTTCCGTTAGAGGCAAGCCACAAGAGTCATGTGTTTATGTTCCGTTAGAGGCAAGACACAGAGTCACGTGTTTAAGTCTCGTTAGGAGCATGACTCAGATTCATGTGTTTTATTCCCGTTAAAGGCATGGCACATAGTCATGTGTTTAAGTCCCGTTAAATGCATGGCTAAGAGTCATTAGTTTGTGTCCCGTTAGAGGCATTGCACAGTGTCATGTGTTTGAGTCCCGTTAGAGTTATGGCACAGAGTCACGTGTTTAAGTCACGTTAGAGGCATGGCACAGCGTCATGTGTTTAAATCACGTTAGAGGCATGGCACAGCGTCATGTGTTTTAGTCCCGTTAAAGTAATGGCACATAGTCGTGTGTTTGAGTCCTGTTAGAGGTATGGCATAGAGTTATGTGTTTAAGACACTTTAGAAGCATTGCACAGAGTCCTACGTTTAATTCCCAGTAGATGCAAGGCACAAAGTCATGTATTTAAGTCACGTTAGAGGCAAGACATAGAGTCATGTGTTTAAGTCCCGTAAGAGGCATGGCATAGAGTCATGTATTTAAGTCGCGTTAGAGGCATGACACATAGTCATGTGAACACAGTCATGTGATTAATAACCGTTAGAGGCATGGCACTGATTCATGTGTTTAAGTCCCGTTAGAGGCATGCCACAGAGTCATGTGATTGATTTCCGTTAGAGGCATGCCACAGAGTCATGTTTTTGAGTTCCGTTAGAAGCATGGCACAGAGTCATGTGTTTAAGTCCCGTTAGAGGCATAGCACAGAGTCATGTATTTGAGTCATGATAGAGGCATGAAACAGAGTCATGTGTTTGAGTCACGTTAGAGGCATGGAACAGAGTTATGTGTTTGAGTCATGATAGAGGCATGAAACAGAGTCATGTGTTTGAGTCCCGTTAGAGGCATGGCACAGAGTCACGTGTTTGAGTTCCGTTTGAAGCATGGCACAGAGTCATGTGTTTAAGTCCCGTTAGAGGCATAGCACAGTTTCATGTGAGAGGCATGAAACAGAGTCATGTGTTTGAGTCACGTTAGAGGCATGGCACAGAGTTGTGTGTTTGAGTCATGATAGAGGCATGAAACAGAGTCATGTGTTTGAGTCACGTTAGAGGCATGGCACAGAGTTATGTGTTTGAGTCATCATAGAGGCAGAAAACAGAGTCATGTGTTTAAGTCCCGTTAGAGGCATAGCACAGAGTCATATGTTTGAGTCATGATAGAGGCATGGAACAGAGTTATGTGTTTGGTTTCCGTTAGAGGCAAGCCACAGAGTCATGTGTTTGAGTCACGTTAGAGGCATGCCACATATTCATGTGTTTGATTTCCGTTAGAGGCAAGCCACAGAGTCATGTGTTTGAGTCACGTTAGAGGCGTGGCAAAGATGCATGTGTTTGAGTTCCGTTAGAAGCATGGCACAGAGTCATGTGTTTAAGTCCCGTTAGAGGCATAGCACAGAGTCATGTGTTTGAGTCATGATAGAGGCATGGAACAGATTCATGTGTTTGATTTCCGTTAGAGGCAAGCCACAAGAGTCATGTGTTTATGTTCCGTTAGAGGCAAGACACAGAGTCACGTGTTTAAGTCTCGTTAGGAGCATGACACAGATTCATGTGTTTTATTCCCGTTAGAGGCATGGCACATAGTCATGTGTTTAAGTCCCGTTAAATGCATGGCTAAGAGTCATTAGTTTGTGTCCCGTTGGAGGCATTGCACAGTGTCATGTGTTTGAGTCCCGTTAGAGTTATGGCAGAGAGTCACGTGTTTAAGTCACGTTAGAGGCATGGCACAGCGTCATGTGTTTAAATCACGTTAGAGGCATGGCACAGCGTCATGTGTTTTAGTCCCGTTAAAGTAATGGCACATAGTCGTGTGTTTGAGTCCTGTTAGAGGTATGGCACAGAGTCATCATTTAGAGTCCGTTAGCGGTATTGCAAAGAGTCATGTGTTTGCGTTCCTTTAGAGGTATGGCAACGTGTTTGAGTCCCGTTACATGCTTGGCATAGTGTCATGTGTTTGCGTCCCATTAGAGGTGTGGCACAAAGTCTTGTGTTTGAGTTCCATTAGAGGCAAGACACCGAGTCATTTGTTTAAGTCCCGTTAGAGGCATGGCACAGAGTCAAGTGTTTAAGTCGCGTTAGAGGCATGACAGAGAGTCATGTGTTTAAGATCCGGTAGAGGCATGGCACAGAGTCATGTGTTTAAGTCCCGTTAGAGGCATGACACAGAATCATATGTAGAAGTCCCGTTAGAGGCATGAAAGTCATGTGTTTAAGTCCCGTTAGAGGCATGGCACAGAGTCATTTGTTTGTGTCCCGTTAGTAGGCATAGCACAGAGTCATATGTTTGAATCCCGTTAGAAGCATGGCACAGAGTCATGTGTTTGAGTTTTGTTAGCGACATGGCACAGAGTCATGTGTTTGAGTCCCTTTAAATGCATGGAACAGAGTAATGTGTTTGAGTCCCGGTAGAGGCAGGCACATAGTCAAGTGTTTGATTCTCATTAGATGCGTGGCATATAGTCATGTGTTTGAGTCCAGTTAGAGGCATTGCACTTAGTCCTGTGTTTGATTCCCGTTAGAGACATGGCAGGTAGTCATTTGTTTGTGTCCCATTAGAGGCATGGCAGAGAGTCATGTGATTGAGTCCCGTTAGAAGCATAGCACAGAGTCATGTGTTTGAGTGCCGTTAGTGGCATGACACAGAGTCATGTGTTTGAGTCCCATAGAGGCAGAAAACAGAGTCATGTGTTTAAGTCCCGTTAGAGGCATAGCACAGAGTCATATGTTTGAGTCATGATAGAGGCATGGAACAGAGTTATGTGTTTGGTTTCCGTTAGAGGCAAGCCACAGAGTCATGTGTTTGAGTCACGTTAGAGGCATGCCACATATTCATGTGTTTGATTTCCGTTAGAGGCAAGCCACAGAGTCATGTGTTTGAGTCACGTTAGAGGCGTGGCAAAGATGCATGTGTTTGAGTTCCGTTAGAAGCATGGCACAGAGTCATGTGTTTAAGTCCCGTTAGAGGCATAGCACAGAGTCATGTGTTTGAGTCATGATAGAGGCATGGAACAGATTCATGTGTTTGATTTCCGTTAGAGGCAAGCCACAAGAGTCATGTGTTTATGTTCCGTTAGAGGCAAGACACAGAGTCACGTGTTTAAGTCTCGTTAGGAGCATGACACAGATTCATGTGTTTTATTCCCGTTAGAGGCATGGCACATAGTCATGTGTTTAAGTCCCGTTAAATGCATGGCTAAGAGCCATTAGTTTGTGACCCGTTGGAGGCATTGCACAGTGTCATGTGTTTGAGTCCCGTTAGAGTTATGGCAGAGAGTCACGTGTTTAAGTCACGTTAGAGGCATGGCACAGCGTCATGTGTTTAAATCACGTTAGAGGCATGGCACAGCGTCATGTGTTTTAGTCCCGTTAAAGTAATGGCACATAGTCGTGTGTTTGAGTCCTGTTAGAGGTATGGCACAGAGTCATCATTTAGAGTCCGTTAGCGGTATTGCAAAGAGTCATGTGTTTGCGTTCCTTTAGAGGTATGGCAACGTGTTTGAGTCCCGTTACATGCTTGGCATAGTGTCATGTGTTTGCGTCCCATTAGAGGTGTGGCACAAAGTCTTGTGTTTGAGTTCCATTAGAGGCAAGACACCGAGTCATTTGTTTAAGTCCCGTTAGAGGCATGGCACAGAGTCAAGTGTTTAAGTCGCGTTAGAGGCATGACAGAGAGTCATGTGTTTAAGATCCGGTAGAGGCATGGCACAGAGTCATGTGTTTAAGTCCCGTTAGAGGCATGACACAGAATCATATGTAGAAGTCCCGTTAGAGGCATGAAAGTCATGTGTTTAAGTCCCGTTAGAGGCATGGCACAGAGTCATTTGTTTGTGTCCCGTTAGTAGGCATAGCACAGAGTCATATGTTTGAATCCCGTTAGAAGCATGGCACAGAGTCATGTGTTTGAGTTTTGTTAGCGACATGGCACAGAGTCATGTGTTTGAGTCCCTTTAAATGCATGGAACAGAGTAATGTGTTTGAGTCCCGGTAGAGGCAGGCACATAGTCAAGTGTTTGATTCTCATTAGATGCGTGGCATATAGTCATGTGTTTGAGTCCAGTTAGAGGCATTGCACTTAGTCCTGTGTTTGATTCCCGTTAGAGACATGGCAGGTAGTCATTTGTTTGTGTCCAATTAGAGGCATGGCAGAGAGTCATGTGCTTGAGTCCCGTTAGAAGCATAGCACAGAGTCATGTGTTTGAGTGCCGTTAGTGGCATGACACAGAATCATGTGTTTGAGTCCCATAGAGGCATGGCTAAGAGTAATGTGTATGGATCCCGTTAGAGGCATGGTACAGATTCGTGTGTTTGAGTCCCGCTAGAGGCATGGCACAGAGTCATTTGTTTGATATCCGTAAGAGGCATTGCACTGAGTAATGCGTTAATTCCCGTCAGAGGCATGGCACAGCGTCATGTGTTTGAGTCCGTTAGAGGTATGGCACATAGTCCTGTTTTTGAGTCCCGTTAGAGGTATGGCACAGTCATCATTTTGAGTCCCGTTAGATGCATTAGACAGAGTCATGTGTTTTCGTCCCGTTAGAGTCATGGAAAAAAGTGTTGTGTTTGAGTCCCTTTATAGGCATGGCACAGAGTCATGTGTTTAAGTCGTTAGAGGCCTAGCACATGGTGATATGTTTAAGTCGCGTTAGAGGTATAGCACAGAGTCATGTGGTTGAGTCACGTTAGAAGCATGGCACAGAGTCATGTGTTTTAATCACGTTAGAGGCATGGCAAAGAGGCATGTGTTTGAGTCATGTTAGCGGTATGGCACAGAGTCATGTCGTTGAGTCCAGTTAGAGACATGGCAAAGATTCATGTGTTTTAATCACGTTAGAGGCATGGCAAAGAGGCATGTGTTTGAGTCATGTTAGAGGCATGGCACAGAGTCATGTGTTTGCTACCCGTTAGAGGTATTGCACAGAGTCACGTATTTGAGTCCCGTTAAAGGCATGGTACAGCGTCATGTGTTTTAGTCCCTGTAGAGGTATGGCACAGAGTCAAGTGTTTGAGTGCCGTTAGCGGTATGGTACAGCGTCATGTGTTTGAGTGCCGTTAGCGGTATGGTACAGCGTCATGTGTTTGAGTCACGTTAGTGGTATGGCACAGAGTCATCATTTTGAGTCCCGTTAGAGGTATGGCACAGAGTCATCCTTTTGAGTCCCGCTAGAGGTATGGCGCAGAGTCATGTGTTTGCGTTCCGTTAGAGGTATGGCACCGAGTCATGTGTTTGCGTCCCGTTAGAGACATGACAGAGAGTCATGTGTTTATGACCCGTTAGAGGTATTGCACAGAATCATGTGTTCGAGTCCCGTTGGAGAAATGACACAGAGTCACGTGTTGAAGTCCGGTTAGAGGCATGACAGAGACATGTGTTTAAATCCCGTCGTTAGAGGCATGACACAGAGTCATTTGTTTGTGTCCCGGTAGATGGATGGCACGGAGTCATGTGTTTCAGTCCCGTTAGAAGCATGGCATAGATTCATGTGTTTCAGTGCCGTTAGCGGCATGGCACAGAGTCATGTGTTTCAGTCCCGTTAGATGCATGGAACAGAGTCATGTGTTTGAGTCCTGTCAGAAGCATGGCATAGAGTCAATTGCTTGAGTCCCTTGAGAGGTATGGCACACAATCACCGTTTGAGTCCCGTTAGAGGCATTGCACGGCGTCATTTGTTTGAGTCCCGTCATAAGCATGGCATAGAGTCAATTGCTTGAGTCCCGTTAGAGGTATGGCACAGAATCACCGTTTGAGTCCCGTTAGAGGCATTGCACAGCGTCATTTGTTTGAGTCCCGTTAGCGGTATGACACAGACTCATGTGTTTGCGTTCCGTTAGAGGTATGGCACCGAGTCATGTGTTTGGGCCCCGTTAGATGCATGGCACAGAGTCATGTGTTTAAGTCCTGTTAGAGGTATGGCACCGAGTCATGTGTTTAGGCCCCGTTAGATGCATGGCACAGAGTGAAGTGTTTAAGTCGCGTTAGAGGCATGATAGAGATTCATGTGTTTAAGACCCGTTAGATGCATGGTACAGTGTCATGTGTTTGAGTCCCGTTATAAGCATTGTACAGAGTCATATGTTTGAGTCCCATTAAATGCATGAATCAGAGTCAAGTGTTTAAGTCCCGTTTAAGGCATGGCACAGAGTCAATTTTGAATCCCGTTAGAGGTATAGCACTGAGTCATGTGTTTGAGTCCCATTAGATGTATGGCACAGAGTCATGTGTTTTAGTCAATCTGGTAAGTATAGTACTGCCAGTAAATAGGAACGATTTGCACTACTCTATGTCTGTTGTATAGGAACGATCTGCACTTCTCTATGTCTATAAAAACAATCTGCACTACTCTATGACTATAGGAATGATCCGCACTAGTCTATAGGAACGATCTGAACTACTATCTGCCAAAGGAACTTTTTGGCTATAGGAACGATCTGCACTACTCTATGGCTGAAGGAACGATTCGCACTAGTCTATGTCTATAGGAAATATCAGCAATACGATATGGCTATAGGAACAATCTGCACTACTATATGGCTATAGGTACGATATTCACTACTATATAGTAGTGTAGATCGTACCTATAGCTGTATAGCAGTGCATATCGTTCCTATAGCCATATAGTAGTGCAGATCGTACCTATAGCCATATAATAGTGCAGATCTTTCCTATAGCCATATAGTAGTGCATATCGTTCCTATAGCCATATAGTAGTGCAGATCGTACCTATAGCCATATATTAGTGCAGATCGTTCCTATAGCCATATTGTAGTGCAGATCGTACCTATAGCCATATAGTAGTGCAGATCGTTCCTGTAAACATAGAGTAGTGCAGATCGTACCTATAGCCATATAGCAATGCAGATCGTTCCTATAGCCATATAGTAGTGCTGATATTTCTACTATATGGCTATACGAACGTTCTGCACTACTATATGGCTATAGGAACGATCTGCATTACTCTATGTCTGTAAGAACGACATCCATGTATATAGGAACGATCTGCACTACTCTATTGTATAGGAACGATATGCACCACTCTGTGTTCGTTGGAACATTGCACTACTCTATGTTTATAGGAACGATTTGCACTACTCTCTGTCTATAGCAACGATCTGCACTCCTCTATGTCTACAGGAACGATTTGCACTTCCATATGTCTATTGAAACGATATGCACTACTTTATTTCTATAGAAACGATATGCACTACTCTATGTCTATAGAAACAATCTGCACTACTCCGTTCATATAGGAACGATCTGCACTGCTATATTTCTATAGGGACGATTTATACTTCTCTGTGTCTATAGGAACGATTTGTAATACTCTATGTCTATAGGAAAAATCTGCTCTTCTCTATGTCCATAAGATCGATCTGCACTACTCTATGTCTAAAGGAACGATATGCACTACTCTATGTCTATAGGAACGATATGTACTACTCTATGCCTCTAGTAATACTATGCGATACTCTATGTTTGTAGGGGCGATATGCACTACTCTATGTCTATGGGAAAGATCTGCACTGCTATATGTCTATCAGAACTAGTATCACTACTCTATGTCTATTGCAACGATCTGCACTAATATAGGCCTATAGGAACGTCTTGCACTACTCTATGTCTATAGGAACGATATGTACTACTCGATGTCTACAGGAACAATCTGCACTACTCTATGTCTATAAAAACGATTTGCACTACTCTATAGGAACGATCTGCACTACACTATGTCTATTATTTGTCTATTTGCTGACAGTGTATAGGAACGATCTTTCACTGCTCTGTGTCTATTTGTTGCCAGTGTATAGGAACAATCTGCACTATTCTTTGTCTATTAATGCTGCCAGTGTATAGACCCTACTGGACGGTCTGCACTAATCTGTGTCTATTTGCTGCCAGTGTATAGAAACGATCTGCACTTCGCTATGTCTATTTGCTGTCAGTGGTGTATATGAACGATCTGTACTACTCTATGTCTATTTGCTGCCAGTGGATATAAACGATCTGCACTATTTTATGTCCATTAAAGCTGCCGGTGTATAGGAACGAGCTGCACTACTCTGTGTCTTAATTTCTGCCAGTGTATTGGAACGATCTAAGCTACTCTATGTCTATTAATGCTGCCAGTGTATAGGAACGATCTGTACTACTCTATGTCTATTTGCTGCCAGTGGATATAAACGATCTGCACTATTTTATGTCCATTAAAGCTGCCGGTATATAGGAACGAGCTGCACTACTCTGTGTCTTAATTTCTGCCAGTGTATTGGAACGATCTGAGCTACTCTATGTCTATTAATGCTGCCAGTGTATAGGAACGATCTGTACTACTCTATGTCTATTTGCTGCCAGTGGATATAAACGATCTGCACTATTTTATGTCCATTAAAGCTGCCGGTATATAGGAACGAGCTGCACTACTCTGTGTCTTAATTTCTGCCAGTGTATTGGAACGATCTGAGCTACTCTATGTCTATTAATGCTGCCAGTGTATAGGAACGATCTGCACTACGCTATATTTATTTGCTGCCAGTGTTCAGAAACGATCTGCACTATTCTGTGTCGTTTTACTGCCAATGTATAGGGGAGATCTACACTATACTATGTCTATTTGCTGCCAGTGGATATAAACGATCTGCACTATTTTATGTCCATTAAAGCTGCCGGTATATAGGAACGAGCTGCACTACTCTGTGTCTTAATTTCTGCCAGTGTATTGGAACGATCTGAGCTACTCTATGTCTATTAATGCTGCCAGTGTATAGGAACGATCTGCACTACGCTATATTTATTTGCTGCCAGTGTTCAGAAACGATCTGCACTATTCTGTGTCGTTTTACTGCCAATGTATAGGGGAGATCTGCACTACACTATGTATATTTGCTGCTAGTGCATATGAACGATCTGCACTACTCGATGTCTATTAATGCTGCCAGTGTATAGGGACGATCTGCACTACTCGATGTCTATTAATGCTGCCAGTGTATAGGAACGATCTGCACTACGCTATGTATATTTGCTGCCAGTGTAGAGAAACGATCTGTACTACTCTATGTCTATTAAAGCTGCCAGTGTATGAGAACGATCTACACTACTCTATGTCTATTAATGCTGCCAGTGTATATGAACGATCTGCACTACATTATGTTTATTGATGCTGCCAGTGTATAGGAACGATCTACACTATTCTATGTCTATTAATGCTGCCAGTGCTTATGAACTATCTGCACTACTATATGGCTATTAATGCTGCCAGTATATAAGAACGATCTACACTACTCTATGTCTATTAATGCTGCCAGTATATACGAACGATCTGCACTACATTATGTTTATTGATGCTGCCAGTGTATAGGAACGATCTACACTATTCTATGTCTATTAATGCTGCCAGTGCTTATGAACTATCTGCACTACTCTATGGCGTTAATGCTGCCAGCGTATAAGAACGATCTGCACTGCTCTATGTCTATTTGATGACAGTATATATGAACGACATGCACTACTTTATGTATATTTGCTGCCAGCTTGTGTAAGAACGCTCTGCACTACTCTACGTCTATTAATGCTGCCAGTGCTTATGAATTATCTGCACTACTCTATGTATATTAATGCTGCCAGTGTATAAGAACGATCTGCACTACTCTATGTATATTTGCTGCAATTGAATTATTATGTTATTCTTCATATAACTGCTTAAAATATTTGGCTGAATCATGCGACTCAAACAATAATAGTATTACCTTGAACGGATCGTAAAACATTTCGACTGGACACTGTGCGTCGTGTGTGTTTGTTGATTCATCTATTCCGGCCTTTACGGAATTGCTCAGGATTACATAGAACGACAACGACAAAGTTTGAAAACCACCGTCATAAACATGGCAAGTGCCAAATCGCTCGGGTGTTCCATTTTCACATAAAAAGCAATGGACATTCTTATACCTATTTAAATTCCCAATATAAAACGGAAGTGTATACGCGTTGCAAGCATCCTGAATATACTTATCAGCAGCCGACACTGACTCCGTTGTAGTTGTTGCTCCCGATCCTACGCAAGGTCTATTTCTGAAGTACTGACAACGACTTGCGCTAACAAGCGATACATTTTTTGGTCGAAAGTGGTAGATGCAATCTTTAGATTTCATTAATATTTGCCGTTCTTCCTTTGATGATCCTATAATCTTCACCATTATATCCACGGAACATCTAAATAAAGCTGTAAAAAAACGTGTGTCTATTGCGTCTTCTAATCCATTGCATGTGGCACAGAAAATGTTTGCATAAACAGTGTACGTGAGTGTATCAACCACGGGTGTGATGTTTCTAGGATCATCCACGTCATTTATACGGATATTTAGGCAGTTGTATTCCGTTTCGGTGTCGACAAATTCGGGTGCACATTTCTGTATCATGAACAAAGCAGGTTCATTAACTGCTGAGATATGAAAAGCAGTCCCTACAGCCGTGTCCGAGCCTACAGGATTATCGACATACATAGGGTATTTGCAAGTTGCTCTGATGTCCTTGTATACTTCCGAATCAGGGCAACACAACTGTTTCTCGCCACAATCGGGTGCTGACGAGCAAGAAGAGCAACAGCTAATTGTCGTCCGAATGTTATTTAAAAAATCCTGTTCATTAGCCCTCTCCAATAAAAATGATTCATTTGTTGGTCTTCCGTTAAAGTTTGTTGTTGGGCAGTAGTCGTACAAATCTCGCGAAATATTAAGCATTAACTCATTAAGACTTAACACATATGAAAGCTTTAGAAATACAAAAAAAATTCGCAAAGTTGCCATTTCCAACATTGTTCAACACACTATTAATGCAGCATACTAATTTCAACTATTAAACATATAAGTAAAACACGACTATGTTTAAAGAACTAGTTTAGGTATCCACCATATGCATTATCTTAGTATAGAACGCACATGTTTTCCGATACAACTGCCGATACCACTGCATTTGACATTTCAATACTGTCTAGGTCTGTTTTTACTGACGAGTAGCATTGGCGTCCGTTGTTTGTTTTATATACACATTCACCAGACGAAAACGCCCATGGTAAATCATTTGTCACTGTTGATTTATTGGCAAAATGACACCAGACGAGAACGCCGATTGGTTCATTTTTAGTCACCATTATTGTGTTGGCACAATGACACCAGACGAGAACACCGATTGGTCCATTATTGGTCGCCATTACTGTACAATCGGAACAGCCTCAACCATTGTTTTTCAAAAACAATCTCGGAAAGTAATACAATATCTTGGATACTACTTTTCAGTCACGTGGAATAAAAAATGGCGGCACCCATAGAACCCTCATGCTGTTCCTTTTGTCATGTTACTCATCATTACGCAATTAATTACAAAATATTTTTATATTTAATTATTTTAACTTAAACTGACTAAAAATGATAAGAATTATTTCAAAAAAGTATAATATTTAATAAATAACATTAAACAATACGTTTAAAATCAATCCTTTTCCGGGTCTATATTTTTGTTACGGTTTCCACGGTACTTTGCCGGGGAAAATCACACAAACCCATCGAATCGACGTGTATCTTTGAAAATACCTACGAACCAATCGGAACTCTTCGCCAATTTCCGTACTCGGGAATAGTTGGCAGGTATGATCAGACGAAATGTACAACGCCGGTTTGATTTAAGGTTCATGTATTGTCTTTGTAAATCATATTGAATTATAAGGAAACGTGTAAGGTTATAGAACTAACACATGTCTAAGTATGTCGACACAGAATGTGCAGTATAAAATCTATGCATAACACTCTCGGTAGAAGGAGTAATAAATAGTAAAAAAAACTAGTATATAAAGTTTATAAAAGCGTGTTTTTTTCTCCATAATATTCCTTTCCTACACAATTGTCCATCCAATATACACAGACCATTCATCCCTGGTTGTCAACACACTAATCCGTTTCAAGTTGTTCAGTGATCAGTGATCATTCACTGAACAATGGAGAGTACGGGCATACTAATTTTGAGTTCATAACAAAGGAATATCGAGAAAGATTTATACTTAAATTTGTATGTAAAGATTTTAAATTGCAGATTGTGTGTAAATATACTTAGACATGTGTTAGTTCTATAACTTCGCAAATTTCCTATATAATTCAATGTGATTTACAATGAAAATACAATAACCTTAAACATGTTAAATAGGTTCATATTTTCAAACTCGGAAGATTTAAAGATAATTATGCATGTCTTGTAATTATGCATATTGCTTGATATTTAAAACCTTAGTATCCTCAGATTTTCAGATATGTATGCATATTATGTCAATACGTTTCCAGTGAATAATAGTAAAAAGTTACGAGTCATTGCTTTTAAACGTACTAAGTTGTAAACAATAAGCAAAATGATCACGCCTCTGTACATAGTTCTTTTCCCCACATAAACATATGTCATTTATCTAAACTGATTTTGTGTTCTTTCTATATGGTAACGTATTATCTAGAAAAGAAGTCGGAAGGGCAGCAAGCTCGACTGTTTGCGGCTATTTCGTAATAAATCATACAGCTATAGACCTGGATCTGTCAGGTCACTTATTGAACTTCATTCACTTGTGTCCATGGGTTAGTGGGAAACAAGCTTATATAAAGGTTAACCATGGAGTATTGGACTAAGTCTTGATAAAAGTTACAACTCTGTAACCTGCCTATATGGTCTGTTTTAGTAAGAGGGATCGCGTATGTGCAGATTCATTTAATTATGTTCAGTGATTACTGAGATACCAGCGTACATAACACAGGTTAACAAGTATTGTCCAAGTACAGAAGGGGGTATCAGTCTGATACAATCTAAGATAGACACCTGGAACCTTCTTCGCTGGTCTCGTTTGAAAAAGACGATCATTTGTTTGAAGTTTTCTTCGTTTGTCCTGTGGTAACTGAGATACTAGCGAATATACAACAAGTTCAGCAGTTTGTTTCCAGTTTTCTCGAAACCCTACGTTATATATTATGGTTTATTAAAAAATAAAATATTTTAGAATCCAGACGGTAGCACAGAAATAACGTATTTTTATTTCACTGAAATAATTATTGGCAATTAGTTTGAAGATTATTAACAATACATTTTATATTAGTTTTCCATGCCCTGAAGCTTCAACCATTAATTCATATTTTGAATTCATAAACCCTCGGTAGAACAAAATCCAATGTTATTTGGTATAATATATAAACTTGATGCCCTATGGTTTTATTATCTCTTTTGGTGTGTTTGAATGGTAAAATAACATAAGATCTTATGCGTTGGCGAGTAGTCCGTCCTCCGTCTTCTTGTTGGAATATGTAGACTTTGATCCTATGCGTCAAAGGTACTACATTGTTAATGCTATGAAAGAGTTATTTGATACTATAGATTTTAATTTTGTTTTAGATTTCCTAAAAGAAATCAGACTATATAAATCATTATAATGTGTTCTTATATCTATACTGAAAGGAAAAAGAAACGCAGGGTGCGTATTTCCGCTATATATTTTATGTTTAATATGCTACTGCTAATCGAATGGTACAGGGCGACATTAGGCCTGTCCTTTTAGAAAGAAGGTTTAAACAGCACTGAACACACCAATGGTTACCCCTTTAAAGTTTCATTATCGTCAGAATGTGCATTTGGCTCAAGCAGGTGAGCAAACTTAGGCTTTAAATTTTGCAATCACAACATTAAATACAGTACTGAACTGGCTCAATTTTCTAAGAGGAACTTCAGCATTTATGAATTTCTTGTTACAACGTGTACTGTGATTAAAACGTCTACAACATCACAGTTGTGTCGTTTCTCTAACTAACTGCACTTTTTTTTTTTGCAAAACATCTTGGGATTTCCTTGGAAAATATATGGAATTAAGTGTGCAGTATATGCAATATATAGCGGAAATACGCACCCTGCGTTTCTTGTTCCTTTCAGTATATTTACTTCTTTATATACCCGTTTTCGGGCATTTGTTGATTTACATGTATAGTTTATATTACTACCATATCATCCCTTATTTCATATGTATACGTACTTTCAACAGATATGCACACGTCAGAAATGCCACTGGCACTCTATGGCACCCAGAATGATACTTGTTGACATTTCCTGTCCATGGGACGTAATCCGTTTACGGGGAAATAGAAGAAACAGAGAAACCGTAGTTTATATATTTGCATTAATTTTTAATTAATCCTTCATTTCTTCATCTTTCATCAGTTTTTGCGTACAATATGACCTATTTATGTGTCGACGTGCCGTAAAACACCATTCATTCATTCATTCCGTCTTCTTGTGCGGGCACGTACACATTTTTTCCACATGTACATGATCATTTATGTGTTTTACATATATTATAATTTATCTTTGTTTGTATTTTGATTTATGAACAACTGCCTGTGAGTTGTTCAAGCATTGATTTGAATCAAAGACCTGTGCGCTAGATTTTATAAATGTTATTTATAGTCGACCGGATTTGCAAGTATTGCACGATATTTGCTTGTAATTTATATATAGAATTACACAGGGCGTTTTTTCATTCGAGCTTAGCCTTTCACAGAGAGCGGTCGTTTGTGCCTTTACAGGATTTCAGAATTTGATGAACAGTCAACACGTCTCGACATTCAAAGTTAAATGCGATTATCGAAACTTTACATACGATTTTATCAGCACATTGACAGCTTCGTCTTGTAGCGTTTTTAGTGACAGAACGGCTACAGTGGTGTTACGATACAGGCATGTGGACACGGTAGTACACGTGGAACAGAATAACTATATATAAGTATCGTTATTGTATCACTATTTATATCTGAGTTTTTAAAGAGGCACTACCTATATCTACGCGATTTTTAATGTAAAATATTAAATACTCATTATTACTGCATTTATATGTATGCAAAGCTATTTTATGAGTATTCTAAGAAGAAACATGGTTCGTATTCCAGTTCTGTAAATTATTAATTATGATCAAAACAATATCTGGAATAAAATGCTGCCCAGCCTTTTATTCCTGCCGGAGAACTACGAGTTTTTACGATTTTCTCGGACATGCGCAATGCGATTCAGTTGAACAAAAACAAACTATTCGGGGCAGTTCCGATAGTAAACGAATCGATCGGAACTCTTCGCCTATCCGACGAGGCAGTTCCGATTGTAAACGAATAAGATCGGAAATCTCCGCAATCGGCTTGTCTAAAACAATTACGAATACAATTTCAAAAATCCGATCTTTTCAATCCCGTTTTTCCCCAGCAAAACGCATATTACATGGGGTGAAAATATTGCCATTTACCTTTTTCATAGTCCTCCTTATAATTAAGTAAAGTTTATATCAATTGGTGGACAAAAAAGATATAGGTAGAGCCTCTTTAAGTAAAGAAATACACGCACGTTAATAACGTGAATTCTTATGAAATGAGCTATCTATCTTGCGTTTGAATGTTTAGTTGCTAGACGATATACGAAAACGTGAATCGTGCTATACACGGCGTTGAGTGACTTTGGTTTACACTTATGATAATTCGTCGTATAGATTATATATTAAATTGCTTCGAGAAAATATCAGGTTGTAAAAGAGAATTGTTATACAAGTAAAATAATATTCTGATAAAAAGTCTAGTATTGATTATAATTCTTTTGATACCGGATATACTTTACCGAAAATATATTGCGTCGGACTGCCTGATTGCCTTATTTCAGAACACACCGTGCATTTACTTCTGGTAGTTTCAGAAACCCCGTGATATGCAGAATCGGAATTCAGCGGTGGTTTGAAATATGTACAGTATGTGGAGAACTCGGTCACTGGTGTTTCCACCACAAAGCAGAGTAGTTCCAGTTTAAACAAACAAGAACGATTATGATAAGTATTTGCATTATTTTAGTTAAGTTATAGATGTTGTACCTGGCGCCGATTCTCAAAAGAAATATATATATATATATATATTGAGTTGAAGGTGACATTCTACATGTATATGCACTTTATTTTATAATGTCGTGGCGCCTGGCGCCGGTCCTCTAGATGACATTGAGACGAGTTGAACACGATATTGCTGAGATAGGTATCCATTATCTTATAATGTTGTGGCGCTTTCAATATTTCAATATAGTCTTGAATTAAATATGATTTTGCTGATATCTATATACCTTATTTTATTATTGTGTCTCTCGCCGATCCTAAATGCAGTTTCGAGGAGGTGAATGTGATATTACACAGATATAAATATATATTGATAACGCTCAGTTCATGTTTTACTGCGATAGTGAATAGATACGTATTTAGTATTGTTCATGGCTGCTGCTCAGTTCAGTTTATATAACTGTTATTGCACCTCGTGCGGGCCATCAAGACAGCCTTGGGCTGAATGCATTAGTGCATAGATCGTTGGTACTGCTGCTCAGTTCAGGTTTTTATAACCGAGTGCTGGTACTCAAGAAAGTATTGGGTTGAATGCGATAGTGCATATATATGTATTTATTAATGTTCTTTGGTACTTTGCATAGTTCACGTTCTATAAATGTTATTGCACTTAGTGCCGGTCCTCAATATAGTGCATATATATTTTTATTAATGTTTTTCGATACTGCTCAGTCCAAGTTTTACTTGGGTAGTGAATATATATGTTTTTTAGTATTGTTCTTTCGTACTGCTCATTTCAGGGGTTTTAAGTGTTGTTGGCACCCAGTGCTTTCTTCAAGACAGTCTTGAGTTGAATGCGTTAGTGCATAGATAGGTATTATTGTTCGTTGGTACTGCTCAGTTCAGGTTATAAAACTGTTGTTGCGCCGAGTGCTGACCCTCAAGAAAGTATTGGGTTAAATGCGATAGTGCATATTATGTATTTATTATGTTCTTTGGTACTGCCCAGTTCACGTTCTATAATTGTCGTTGTGCCGTTTGCCGCTCCTCAAGACAGTCTTCGGTTCTTGGGTTGAATGCGTTAGTGCATAGACGTGTATTTAGTAATGCTCTTTGGTACTGCTAAGTTTCACGTTTTATAAAATGAGGTTGCAGCTAATGTCGGTCCTTAAGACAGTCTTGGGTTGAATTTGATAGTGCATAGATATGTATGTAATAATATTCTTTGGTACTGCTCAGTTCACGTTTTATAAATATTGATTGCCTGGAGCCGCTTCTCAAAACAGTCTTGGGTAGAATAAGATAAGGTATAAATACGTATTTAGTAATAGTATTTGGTACTGCATAGTCCATATTTTATAAATGCTGTTGTACCTGATGCCGTTCTTCAAGACAGTCTAGAAAGTCTGAATGCGATATTGCGCCGATATGTATTTAGTAATGTTGTTCGTGACTGCTCAGATACAGTCTTTAATACTGCTCAGTTCACTTTTTATAAATGATGTTTCACCTGGTGCCGTTCTTCA
This sequence comes from Cyrtodaria siliqua, assembly GCA_037043455.1. Lineage (NCBI taxonomy): Eukaryota > Metazoa > Mollusca > Bivalvia > Adapedonta > Hiatellidae > Cyrtodaria > Cyrtodaria siliqua. The sequence goes on from JAWPHD010002289.1 coordinate 194,324, forward strand.
AGACAATCTAGAGAGTCTGAATGCGATATTGCGCATATAGGTATTTAGTAATGTTGTTGGCGACTGCTCAGATACAGTCTTTAGTACTGCTCAATTCATTTTTATAAATGATGTTGCACCTTGTGCCGTTCCTCAAGACAGTCTTCAGAGTTTGAATGCGATATTGCGCAGATATGTATTTAGTAATGTTGTTCGTGACTAATCAGATACAGTCTTTAGTATGCTCAGTTCATTTTTATAAATGATGTTGCACCTGGTGCCGTTCCTCAAGACAGTCTTCAGAGTTTGAATGCGATATTGCGCAGATATGTATTTAGTTATGTTTGGCATGACTGCTCAGATACAGTTTCATAAACGTCGTCGCGCTTTGGCCGATCTTTAAGATATTCTTCAGAAAAATATGATATTGCTCATGTATGTAATAAGAATCGTTTTTTAGTACCCACCCAGTTGAAATGTTATAACTGTTGGTTCATCTGGCTCCATTCCTTAACCTTAAAATAGTCTTTGATATCTACGAGATATCGAGATTTGCAAGCTCGTCTTCGTTCAGATAAAATCATTTTAAATTATTTTATGTTAAATATATACATGTATAGTGTTTTCCTTACTCTGTCTTAATGGTGTTTACTGATGTTCGGCATATTACTTTCCCGTTCTTTGTGTCGATCTCTAAGGCTGTAGGCTAACTCCCAACTATGTGTTGTGTTATTCTTTTGTGAACGTGATTTGTCGTTGACCATCGTGTGTTGTATGGTAATTTAAGGGATGAATAGTTGGTATTCAATATTTCACGTGGTGGTCAATGGGACTGACGTTTGCATGTATGCAAAATACATAAGAAGATAAATGTTTTATGTTTGTCGGAGTCGTAGACGACAAAGAACATAATATAATTTATCTTTGTTTGTATTTTGATTTATGAACAACTGCCTGTGAGTTGTTCAAGCATTGATTTGAATCAAAGACCTTTGATATTACCTTTAAAAGTTGTATATAGGAGGCGTTTAGTTAATGCATGGCCGTTATTGTTTACATTTCTCGACATAACCACCACAATTTGAGCTTGTTAGTCTTTTCATTCTTTCCAGTTTCCATTCAGAGCTTTCAGATTGAGAGGTTGTGCTTTTTTCTATGTGTAATATGGCTGTTTTATCCACAACTACATGTTCTTGGTAGAATTCAGTGCATTTACGTTCCAATTCTGAAGTACTTACAACTTGGGTGTCTACCAAAACATGCTCCCCATAATCTGCCTTTGCTTTTTTACTTTTACCTGTTTTTGTTGTTGCCAATTTCCTTTTCAGTCTTTTAATTCTGTTTGCAGCCTTTAAATGAGCTTTCTTTGAGGCATGATATTTACTGGCTCTTGTTCTATAAGTATTTATAAAAACCGAATCGGGCATCATGCCGGTTACCTTTCCATACACAACTGGAGACCAAGCTGGCCCTTCGGCTGACTTTAGTACGCTGCCATAGCAGCGGGCATAGAACGAGCCCTTAAAACATTTATTGGTCATTTTCCATCCCTCAAATTTGCATTTGATTTGCATGCAGGATTATGCCAAAAAATGTGAAATTCGTGAAATTGCCTAAAAGGCGATCTGCTTTATCTGCCATTTAATGAAAAGAACACATCTGTCAATAGCTCTTTATCCACGTTACTACACAATATGTCATTCCCACCATTTCGTAAATCATCAATTTCTGTTTCACTTGGCTCTTTTAACACATCCTTCCAGATGCTATACTGGTCATTTATTATGTCACTGTCTTCATCTTTATTATTTTCACGTTCAGTACTTGTGTTTTTTGAAGAAAGTTCTATTTTATGTTTGCAAAAATCAGTGGAAAACGTGTCTGCCACAGTTTTTAATATCCTGACGTAACTTTTGTAATGCTTCTGTTTTGTCTTCTTCTTTGCTTCTCATCTTAATTGCAGCTCGCAAACCCATAACTATTCGAAGCCTATTTCCTAATGTCAATTTTAGCTTTCCCTTATACTGAGGCTTTTCAACTACAAGTTTTTTTAAATTAGTTCTTAGACATTTGCACGAATGATTGGCACATTCTAACTTCTTTATGTATGGCCCCAATACTGGCTCCTGCTGTTTGACTGTCGCATAAACACTACTATCACCATCGCCTATCATTTTTCATATAGCGGACACCATGTACCTTTTCACACTGTAAAAATCCTCCAAAAGTATATCGCTTTTCATTGACTGGGCACTGAAGTCCCAATTTTTAAAGCACTGGTGCTCAGGAGTATCAACACTTTGTGTCTCAGCTCTGCTGCAAATGTAACACAGTTTATTTCTGATACCAATATGAAGAAGTTTTTTAGAGTAGGCTCCAAAAATAACCCCTACACCAGCCATAGCATTATATGTATGTTTATGGCTTCGCTTGCACCATCCACCGTCAAATATTATTGTCACAGCCGAAACTCCTTCAAAGTAACTATCAGTGACAATAGCATGTCCATTTTCCTCAATTCCAGACTGTATCATATCCTTTTCCATTTTTTTTCCCACCATTCACCAATTTCATTCTCCAGTGCAGTATGTTTATTTTCAATTATTCCAGGGACACCAAGTGTTCACATTAGTTCATTTAATGATGAGCAGCCCCGCCTGTTACCATGCTACCCCATACAGCACGAATATGTATGCCCTTTTGCACACCACCAACAGTTTCTACCTCTGAGCTATTATCAATGTTAAATACCTGATTACATCCTTTGCAAGTGGTTGAAAGAATACTTTTTTTTACATATTTCTGTGTTGTTTAAGTCAATTCTTATACATATATGTTGCAACCCTCACCACCCCACCCCCCGCCTCTCACCTCATCACCCCCACCCCGCCCCAGACTTGAAACTTTTTTTCTTTTTTTTTTTACATATGTCTGTGTTGCTTTTGTCAATTCTTACACATATATGTTGCAACTCTCCCCGCCCACCTACCCCGCCTCTCACCCCATCACCCCACCCACCACGCCCCATACTTGTTTTTTTTTTTTTTTTTTTTTACATATTTCTGTGTTGTTTTAGTCAGTTCTTACACATATATGTTGCAACCCTCCACCCCCACCACCCCACCCCCCGCCTCTCACCCCATCACCCCCCACCCCGCCCCTGACTTGAAACTTTTTTTTTTTTTTTACATATTTCTGTGTTGCTTTTGTCAATTCTTACACATATATGTTGCCCCCTCCCCCCCATCTAACCCCTCCGCTCCCCCCCACCACCCCTCACCCTCACCCCCACCACCCCCGCCTCTCACCCCGACCCACTTGATTTTTTTACATATTTCTTTGTTGTTTTAGTCAATTCTTACATCCCCACTCAAACTCGATTTTTTAATTTCTATTTTTTTTTTCTTCAAACTTTTGTGTTGTTTTGGTGAATTATTACATAGCTTCTTACACATATATTTTGCCCTCACCACCCCACTCCCCACCCCCACCATCCACCCCCGTCTTTCTCCCACCCCGCATCCAACTTAAAACTCGATTTTTTTCCTTTTTTTTTATCTTTTTTTTTTACATATTTCTGTGTAGTTTTGGTCAATTCTTACACATAGTTATGTTGTGCTCCCAACCCCACCCCACATTGTTGTAGCCTTGTTTTCTGATGGTATATACTAGCTATAAATTTATTATTCTCCGAAAAATCGAATAGTCGAGCTGCGCTGTTCTCCGACAGCTCTTGTTTGATATGATAAGGTTTGGCAGTTTTCATTTTAAGCAGCATTTCACTTATTTTTTTATTCTTTTTAACTTTCCTCTGTATTAAAACTTTATTAAATGCACTTCCTCTGTGCCCAAATTTGGATAACCGGCGTTTATTTTTGTTAGATCCCATGTTTGTTTTTCACTTTTTATCTCAAAACAACTGCATTTAGCGAATTAAGTCCTGACTGTGAAGCAAATGGTAATAATCCACATGCCATGAAAATCATGTGAATTACCCATCATTACTTGTTTTTTTATAGATATTAATTTCATGTATTACTATAACTATCTTTTAATAACAATTCAAACAGAAAAATAAACATTACACTTGAAAACAACACAATGAAAATTGTTATAAAAAATTACATTTGATTTTGGTGGGGGATGGAGATTTTCTTCATGAGAATCACAAGCATATTTCAGAATTACAATTATCTTTTTTGCACGTTTTTACCACATTTACCCTACTTAAAATTGTGTAAACAAAAAACCGTTGCATCATGTGTACAAATACTGAATGTACAATATCATGCAATCGGTTTGGAACACGCATTTATCAGATTAGAAATTTGAAAACATATGAATCGCTAAACTGATTGTAATAAAACTATACCAGAAATAACAACAACACTTACCAAAACAGAATTATCTACGCTGAACTTTAAAATCGAGACAAAACTGCAACGCCATACTTTTTCCGAAATTGTGTCCAGGCTTCGTTTGATGAGCAACACAGCGCACTAAAGAGCTTCTACATGAAGCCGGGTCCAAGCAGGTGAAGGCCAATCTGCAATGGGGATAATAAGGAAAACAAAACACGGGAAAATATTAAGACAAAAAATAGCATCATATCAAAATAAATAGTGATACAAGTTGCAATAACATAATATGCCATTACAAGGTTAAACGTAATCACTTAATATTATATTAAAATGAAAATATTGTTTAAACGTTGTCGTTTGAAGTTTAACCGACGTTTCAATGGTTGGCAGGTATTCGCGTACGAATATATATAGAATTTAACGATGATCGAAAAGTATGTTGCTAAAGTTAACATGTGCCAAAATGAAATATCACAAGTTTGAACTTGATCTCCTATCGGTCCATTAAATACAGGCCTTCAAATTTTACGTTTTTCTGTAATTTTTTTCATCGCCGCCATGAATTTTTCAGTGGATAGCAGGCACTGACCACGTGATTTTTTGAACAATTTCCTTTATGGAGTGTTTTACAGGAAAATAAAATAGTCTTTGACCCGTTCTGTGTTTATATTAAGATATTTTTCAAACTAATTCGTCAATTTACTTCTTCGTTTGTCTCATTTTCATGCAGAAAATATACCTATATTTCGCCATGCTATTCTCTTCTTTTTTTTCTACTTTAAAGTGTTGTTTTTTGTAAAGTTTCACTGTCAAAAATGACTTAGCAATGCCATGTACTAGTTAGGCAATGGCCCAGTTGAAAAAACATGTTGAAACCCTTTAAATTTAACAAAAACTGAAATAGTGGATATTTTGGCAGCCATATTGATTTCGCCAGTTTAAATAACCTGAACGTTTGCTTAAAGCAAACGATTAAGGTTGTGATTTGAATTTAATTACCGTAACTATGTTTTTAACTTGCGCAGATATAGGAGAGGGCACAAGGCGCCCCAACCCTAAAATCTGAGAAGTTATGCCAATTCATGTAAAAAATCCTGATTTTTGTTTGGTTGTCATTTACTTTAATGTTATGCCCAGTCCCAAATCAACCCCTCCCCTCCTCTCCATCCCACCCCCAAACCCACATACACTAAAATCTGACAAGTTTGATACTCATCAGTTTAATACTGGTTAAACCATAGATATGATGTCACTCTTTTGTTGTAATTGTGGATTATTTTTCACGGACCAACGGTTGTGTGTTCGCCATTTACACAGTCTTTATTAGAAGAAGAATACAATTTCCTCTACCAACACAGACCGTGTAAATTGCTAACAAAGGAATCAACTGTTGATTCGTGAAAACTAATCCACAGTTATAATAATGGAGTGACGTCATAGCCATGGTTTAAGCTAATAATAAATTCCTTTCTTCGAAAATCAAGAGGATAATGGCAAAGTAATATAAGTTGATCATAATATCAAAGAAAATGGATGCTTTTTCATCAAACATTGTTGTATCCTTTAAACATGTATGCTTTGTCTTTTGCTTAATATGGATTGTTTCTTCAAGAATATATAGTTGGTTAGCTCTGCATATTTTGCTAAATCCTAACATTAAGTTTATACGTACTGTAAAAGTACAAGGTTATGTCACTATATTAACTGACTGCATTACCTTAATTGAACAATTAAATAAGGTTTAGTTTAGGATATTTTTCCTTCAGGATTGGTAAAACAGTTCGATGATCCTTAACTGAATTAATAAAAGTACCTCCAAGGTATGTCTGCATCGTGTAGACTAAATCACACTTAATTTTCAGTATTATTGGTATAACAGAGAAACACCCAGACCTTACTAAAAGAGTATGAGAGTGGACCTTTGGAAACGGCACTACACGATAAATAAGAAATATTGCAGTCTCGGTTTGATTGAGAATGTTCATGAACGGTAGTGAAATATGCTTGCTACTGATCACGCCCTCTAGCCACGGGTTGAGCAGAACTCAATACTCATAAAATCAATAGTACAGAATGCTAACCATCCCGAAGATGGCTTTTACTATCATTAATCCATGTCCTGCGGCATATGGTCCCCCTATCTAACACAAATATATGCCCCGAAGAGCGAAATAAAGAACATGGAATTTAGTTGGGAGCAGCGGTTATATGAAGCCTGCGCATCACAAGTAACGGTCAAAGGACTAAATTAAAAAGCAGACAACATATCCTATGGGTGGTTAAACAATACTCAGAGCCTTTATCGGCCGGAATAGTGGAACCACCGAATTGAAATTTAAGTAAGAAAACATAAACATTTGAAAATGTACTACCGATATCTAACATGTCTAAATATAAGTATCGTGCTCATCGGAATAACAATCACAAGATTAAGGAAATTCAAGATACTGTCGTCAATATGTTTTGATTGTTTTGTCTCTTTGTAACGTTGAACGCCATCTCGGATTACTTTATTGTCCTAAATATCTTGAGGGAAGCACATACGGTTAAAACCAACATAGACGTTACTTTAACATTTTTAATTAACAATAAAACATTATTAAAGCCAGAACGGATCACATAAAACGGAATTCGTGACTCCACAAGTGAATATAAGCAAAACGTATTGAGATGAAATACACATTGACAATTAATTCCAAGATGATTATTAACAATACCTTTGATATTGGTCTCTCATATACCGTCAGAAGAAAACACGAATCCAATATGGTGTGTATAATATATAAACTTAATGCCCTATGGGTGTATAATATGTATTATTGTCTCTTTAAAGATTCTCATAATTGCCCATGGTAAGGTAGCAATGAACAGTTCTTTTGATTTTTTTCTAATGCATGCGATATATGTGATCAGTTAATTTGAGGTATATCACACGCATCCCTAACATGTGAACAATTTGGCTTGGGAGCGGAAATAAAGTGTGTTGCCCTAAAATCGTTAGAAAGTATGTCGAGCACGTTTGAAACAAAAACTAAAGACCAAAACAAAAGACGCCGTGCATAACTAGATGATAATCAACACAGCGAGGCGTATTTCTCGGCTGATGAGTACTTCTAGAAAGTCCTGTTACAAGGGTTAATATATAAGGCATAACATGGTATGCCCTAAATATAAAATGTTATGTAGGAAGAACTGATGATAAAACGAGGAAGAATATGTCCGGTATTGAAAGCTCTTCGGGTGTAGTTGAAAACCCTTTTATGTCTCCGTGACAACTTGGTTTCTCCATGGTTTTAAAAGTAGCTTAATTTGATCCAAAAATATTTTTAATATTGTTTCCAGTTCCTATCCAGCTATATACTGTTATTTCTTCGGCAGATATTTTACATCAAACATGAATCTGCGTATCATCTTGCATATGGAGCAGGTTGGTATACCGACCTCTAGACAAAGTGTTCGATCAAGACGGGGACGTTTAGCCTTTGGTGATGAACAAGTGGAGCCATACCTCTTCACGTAAAACATATTCTTAATTATTTGTAAATGATTTATACAAGTCGGCTGATCTATTGATCCATTTGAATTATTGCAAAATCAGATCACCATAAGAGCATTTCCCATTGGGGGAACTCGGGCAACTCGTGCACTTCTGTATTGACCATTTGAATGTTTGCAAAAACAGATCACCATAAGAGTATTTCCCATTGGGGGAACTCGGGCAACTCGTGCATTTCTGTATTGACCATTTGAATTTTTGCAAAAACAGATCACCATAAGAGCATTTCCCATTAGGGGAACTCGTGCATTTCCCACTGGGAGAACTCGTGCATTTCTTTATTTTTTTATTATTTGTTTTTAGATTTAGATACACTGCGATATTAAAAACGAGACACAGATGTTTCAAATAATATGTTATAATAAAATTAATAATACTTTTGTGCTTTATGACATTTTATTGTTTCCATTTATTACAAGAACAATGAAACATGAACACATATTATGTTTTAATCTCCTAAAGCCACAGTCCAGATTAAACTCAGATTGCTTCAAACTAATTTCAGTCAAATTCATTAAAACCAGTTCGCGTTACTGTTATTGATCTATCCAATAACATACAACTTATTAGAATGTTTATTAGTAAAAGGCAAAACAATGAGACTACGGTTTTAGGCTTTATTAGAATAGGACATCTTATTTGATATTTGATATTCGAGATATACTACGTAGGTAATTTAGCTCGACTGTTTGAAAATTTTTTTTGACAAACTGTATAACTGTTTGCTCACAATATTCTAAAACGTTCGAGTTTTAAAAAGCAAATAATTATGTATTAATCCTTGCGTAATTCGTAGCAACACCCTTACGTGGTTCAATTAATAACGTTCATACCCCGTAGAACCCTTCTCCAAGAAGGGAAAACGGGGTTGGCTGGGGTATGTAATAAAACCTTAATTTCGGCTTCAAAAGTTTGCTTATTGTAAAATTAAAACATTTAATAGGTAATTTTAAACAGATTATCGCTTTTTTTCCCAGTAAAAATGTGTTTAAACGTGTTCTATTGTCGGAATAATATATATATATAATCCTGCTAATATAAGCTTTCCCATCGCTTAACAGAATTAAGGCTGGACCACGTAATACAAAAGCGTTGGTATTACAGGAGAGGTGGGGGTGTGTCTGGTTTGATACCGATGTAAAACAATAAGAATAGTTACTGTAATGGGTAAGTACCCCTTACAAATCGATGGGATATGGTCAAGTTAAATGTTCAATCATATATTTTAAGCGTGAGCAATGTCAATCATATACTATTGTTGTACGCCGGAACCCCCGCAAAGCTATTCAATAAGTGTCCGTCTAACGGTTGTTAGACGGATACTTTTGAGCGCACGAAATCTTTAAGTAGACGCACGAGAGACACGCTCACGTGCATATCAATCCTCGGGCTAAGACCACACAAATGAAGACTGGACACTATATCCCCGTGTGTTTCATAAGTCTTACACACGTCGATATAAAGGCAGTGTTTCATTTGTTTTAAAGGTTAAATAAATTAAAGCCATGTATTTTTTACATTTTTAGTTGTATTTTAACAGCACAATGGTCAAGATTAATTTCAGAAGATTGTGTAGCTTATGGCGGAATCGTTATGGCGGGCTTTGTATCCTCTGATGTACATGTAGCTGTAATGATTTGTTGACGTAGACGTTGTTTTAAATGCCATTATGGTGATGCTCCTGTCCTATTCTTTCTGCAATTAGTTGCTCGTCGAATCCATCTTGGAACAATGTAGTTGCTATAGTAACCTGTAATTGTTTAAATATAAAACATGTCATTGTCTACATAAACTGTAACCATATAATACTGCAACTTGCATGTAAAAATATTCAGGATTATCTGAGTTCTATTTCCCCTTTTATTAATGCATTTTCAACGGTATTACGAAAAGGGGTCATATTTCTGAAGGATTATGACCCATTTTGTGTAATCCCCTTGATATTGCATTTGCAAAAGATAAACAGTAGAATGTAAATAATATTAACCTTTTTAAGATGGAAATCACAGTTTAATATATTTACACATGTCTAGGCAGAGTTACCCTTAAATTATAAATACATACTTGATACATGTAACTATGTGAATTAGTCAATACACACATGACCTTGAGTATGACATTAGCCGAGTATGGATCAATACACATTTTTATCAAGTTCAAATTTATTATTCAAGTATAGCAGTGTCTAAATAAAAGTGTAAACATATTAAACTGCAAGTTACAAGTAAAATATTCTCGATTATTTGAATTTGAATTTTTTTCTTTTGTTTATTTAACTTTCAACGGGATTTCGCAAAAGGGAACATTATCTTTATATATTATATATACTTGCAAATATATGAATTGTTAAAATGGCACACACACACACACACACACCACACACCACACACTCTCTCTCTACAACAATAATTGTAAAAAGAAAAAGGTTAGAAAAAAATGGTTATACGTAAAAACCTGACAAAGTAAATGAATAAAAAAATGTGAAATGTGTATTACAAAGGACAAAGATGATTTATTTCATATGGATAATGACCTCATAATGAGTCAATTTAATATGGATGAAATGGGGAAACGGGACGACTTGGGTAATTGCGTCTTTTTGCAAATCGTTGCTGCCGATAGTTTGTGTGAATTTTTTTTACTAAAATGTCGAGTGATAATGAAGTTGATATAATGAGAAAATCTAGAACATCTAAAATACTCAAAAGAACACTTTGTGGGGAGTAAACGTTTGGAATTGCGTAGAGGAAATGGCGCAACGACAAAGTACTTCAAAGACGAAATAGCATAGAGTTACGCATATATACGTTAGTGCCACCATTATCTGTAAATCTCCAGGCACACGAGCTGAACTACTGGATTTACAGATTTAATATAGAGATATTGGTCTATTTTTTTCTGATTTTAATAATTCTCCGAACATTATAGTAAATCACCATTTTGCTAATATTTGATGTATGCCATTATTTTACTTCTCCGTTAATATCCAATTTAATAACTCCGAAAGGGACAATAATGCGTTAAGCGTATTAGACATTGTTTACGTTTACATAAGCAAGTTTATGCTATTCACGACAAACTAAACATTTTTTCCATTTCCTTCTACTTTTTTTTATTCATTTACTTTGTCAGGTTTTTACGTATAACCATTTTTTTTCTAACCTTTTTCTTTTTACAATTATTGTTGTAGAGAGAGAGTGTGTGTGTGTGTGTGTGTGTGTGTGGGTTGGTGTGTGTGTGTGTGTGCGTGTGTGTGTGTAGTCGCATGCCATTTTAACAATTCATATATTTGCAAGTATATATAATATATAAAGATAATGTTCCCTTTTGCGAAATCCCGTTGAAAGTTAAATAAACAAAAGAAAAAAATGAAAATTCAAATAATCGAGAATATTTTACTTGTAACTTGCAGTTTAATATGTTTACACTTTTATTTAGACACTGCTATACTTGAATAATAAATTTGAACTTGATAAAAATGTGTATTGATCCATACTCGGCTAATGTCATACTCAAGGTCATGTGTGTAGTGACTAATTCACATAGTTACATGTATCAAGTATGTATTTATAATTTAAGGGTAACTCTGCCTAGACATGTGTGAATATATTAAACTGTGAGTTCCATCTTAAAAAGGTTAATATTATTTACATTCTACTGTTTATCTTTTGCAAATGCAATATCAAGGGGATTACACAAAATGGGTCATAATCCTTCAGAAATATGACCCCTTTTCGTAATACCGTTGAAAATGCATTAATAAAAGGGGAAATAGAACTCAGATAATCCTGAATATTTTTACATGCAAGTTGCAGTATTATATGGTTACAGTTTATGTAGACAATGACATATTTTATATTTAAACAATTACAGGTTACTATAGCAACTACATTGTTCCAAGATGGATTCGACGGGCAACTAATTGCAGAAAGAATAGGAAAGGAGCATCACCATAATGGCATATAAAACAACGTCTACGTCAACAAATCATTACAGCTACATGTACATCAGAGGATACAAAGCCCGCCATAACGATTCCGCCATAAGCTACACAATCTTCTGAAATTAATCTTGACCATTGTGCTGTTAAAATACAACTAAAAATGTAAAAAATACATGGCTTTAATTTATTTAACCTTTAAAACAAATGAAACACTGCCTTTATATCGACGTGTGTAAGACTTATGCAACACACGGGGATATAGTATCCAGTCTTCATTTGTGTGGTCTTAGCCCGAGGATTGATATGCACGTGAGCGTGTCTCTCGTGCGTCTACTTAAAGATTTCGTGCGTTCAAAAGTATCCGTCTAACAACCGTTAGACGGACACTTATTGAATAGCTTTGCGGGGGTTCCGGCGTACAACGTCTGTTAGAGGACACTTTTGTAGTTAGACTTGTACTGTATCTATTACATATGAACATATTTTCTCAGAAAGAATACTCATATATGGCAGAAACTGTGCCCTTTATATACGATAAGTTTGGTATAACTGTACTCAAAGTTGATTTGTTATTTGTGTGTGAAATAAATCAACTGCTGCAAGTGGAAATTGATAATTACATCCAACTTTTCTGTTATAAAAGGCACAATTTCTGCCTTATAAGTATTCCTTCTTATATTATATTCATATCAATAGTGTTTATTGAACTGTATAGTCGACACTGCTCACGCCTAAATTATGCATTTGGTTGAAACTGTCATTTGACCATGCTCCATATATTATGTATATGTTTTCAAATGATGGCTGACCAATAGTCGCTAAAACAGATCGTTATTTACATCGTCAATGTACCATGTACTAGATATCAGCATTGATTGGAGATTGTGAGTCTTAATACTAAAGGTAGATATACCAATCGAACAGGAAAAGTAGCATTCAAGGACGAAAGTCTATCACAAACACACGAATAAACAAAGAACAACTGCCGCTGCAGTCCACCTCCAAAAGCTGTTAAGTAGCAAACTGTCGCTGCCTTCCACCACCAATAACTGTTATGCAGCCAACTGTCACTGCAGTCCACCACCAAAAGCTGTTATGCAGCCAACTGTCACTGCAGTCCACCACCAAAAGCTGTTATGCAGCTAACTGTCACTGCAGTCCACCACCAAAAGCTGTTATGCATCCAACTGTCACTGCAGTCCACCACCAATAACTGTTATGCAGCCAACTGTCACTGCAGTCCACCACCAAAAGCTGTTATGCATCCAACTGTCGCTGCAGTCCACCACCAATAGCTGTTATGCAGCCAACTGTCGCTGCAGTCCACCAACAATAACTGTTATGTAGCCAACTGTCGCTGCAGTCCACGACCAATTCCTGGTAAGCAGCCAACTGTCGCTGCAGTCCGCCCCATTTTCTGTTCTAGTATGCAGCCAACTGTCGCTAGAGTCCACCCGAAACTCCTGGAATACCAGGTACTGTCCACCACCAGCGCATGATAGTCCACCACCAGTACCTGATATGTAGCCAACTGTCGCTGCAGTTCGCCACCAGCTCCTGATATGTAACCACCTGTCGCTATAGTCCGCCACCAGTACATGATATGTAGCCAACAGTCGCTATAGTCCACTAAACGTACCTAATATGTAGCCAACTGTCGATGCAGTTCGCTCGCCGCCAGTACTTGATATGTAGTCAAATGTCGCTATAGTCCGCCACCAGTACCTGATATGTAGCCACCTGTCGCTGCAGTTCGCCACGAGTTCATGGTATGTAGCCAAATGTCGCTACAGTCCACCACCAGTTCCTGATATGTAGCCAACTGTCGCTGCAGTCCGCCACCAGTTCATGATATATAGCCAAATGTCGCTGCAGACCACCACCACTTTCTGGTATGCAGCATACTGTAGTTGCAGTCCGCCACCAGTTCCTGGTATGTAGCTAACTGTCGTTTCAGTCCGCCATCAGTTTCTGATATTCATCAAACTGTCAATACAGTCCAACGCCATTTACTGGCATGTAGCCACCTGTCGCTGCAATCTTCCACCAGTTCCTCGTATGTAGCCAACTGTCGTTACAGTCCACCACCAGTTCCTGATGTGTAGCCAACTGTCGCTACAGTCCATCACCAGTTCCTTGTATGCAGCCAATTGTCGCTGCAGTCCACCACTAGTTCCTGCTATATGGCGAACTGTCGCTACAATCCAACGCCAGTTCAAGGTATATAGCAGACTGTCTCTACTGTCCACCAGCAGGTCCTGATATGTATCAAACAGTCACTACAGTCCACCACCAACTCCTGGTATGTAGCCAACGGCCGCTACGGTCCTTCGCCAGTTCCTGGTATGTAGCCAAATGTCGTTACAGTCTACCACCAATTTGGAATATGTATCAAACTGTCGATACAGTCCAACACCAGTTCCTGGTATGTAGACAACGCTCACTACAGTCAGCCACTAGTTACTGGTATGTAGCCAACTGTCACTACAGTCCAACACCAGTTCCTGATATGCAGCCAACTGTCACTGCAATCCGCCACCAATGTCTGATATGTAGCCAACTGTCACTGCAGTCCACCACCATTTCCTAGTCTTACTACAATCCGCCACTATTTCCAGCTATGTAGTCAACTGTCACTGATGTCCAACACCAGTTCCTGATATGTAGCCAACTGTCACTACCGACCAACACAAGTTCCTGATATGTATCAAACTGCCACCACCAGTTCCTGGTAGGAATCAAATTGGCATTACAGTCCACCACCAGTTCCTGGTAGGTATCAAACTGTCGCTGCAGTCCACCACCAGTTACTGATATGTAGACAACTGTCGTTGCAGTCCTACATCAGGTCCTGGTATGTAGTCAACTGTCACTACAATCCACCACCAGTTCCTGGTATGTAGCGTCTGTCGTTGCAGTCCACCACCAGTTCCTGGTATGTAGCAAATTGTCACTACAGTCTACCATCAGTTCTCGGTATGTTGGTATGTATCCAACTGTCACTGCAGTCCGCTACCAGTAGCGAATTGTCGAAGCAGTCCACCGCCTTTTCCTGATATGTAGCCAACTGTCACTACAGTCAACCACCAGTTCCTGGTATGTTGGCATGTTGCCAACTGTCACTGCAGTCCGCCACCAGTTCTTGATATGCAGCCAACTGTCACTACAGTCCACTACCAGTTCCTGGTATGTAGCCAACTGTCGTTGCAGTCCACCACCAGTTCCTCGTATGTATCAAACTGTCGCTACAGTCCACCACCAGTTCATGGTATGTAGCCAACTGTCGCTACAGTCCATCACCAGTTCATGGTATGTAACAAACTGTCGCTACAGTCCAACACCAGTTCATGGTATGTAGCCAACTGTCACTACATCCATCACCAGTTCCTGGTATGTAGCCAACTGTCGCTACAGTCCCCCATCAGTTCCTGATACGTAGCCATCTGTCGCTACAGACCAACACCTGTTCCTGGTATGTAGTCAACTGTCGATGCAGTCCACCGCCAGTTTCTGATATGTAGCAAACTGTTGCTACAATCCACCATCCTTTCCTGCTATGTAGCCAGCTGTCGCTATAGTCCACCACCCGTTAATTCTATATTGCCAACTGTAGCTACATTCCACCACCAGTTACTGGTAGGTAGTCAACTGTCGTTACATTCCACCGCCAGTTACTGGTAGGTAGAAAACTGTCGCTACATTCCACCGCCAGTTACTGGTAGGAAGACAAATGTCGCTACATTCCACCGTCAGTTACTGGTAGGTAGACAACTGTTGCTACATTCCACCGCCAGTTACTGGTAGGTAGACAACTGTCGCTACATTCCATCGCCAGTTACTGGTAGGTAGACAACTGTCGCTACCTTCCACCGCCAGTTAATGGTAGGTAGACAACTGTCGCTACATTCCACCGCCAGTTACTTGTAGGTAGACTACTGTCGCTACATTCCACCGCCAGTTACTGGTAGGTCAACAACTGTCGTTACATTCCACCACCTGTTACTGGTAGGTAGACAACTGTCGCTACAGTCCGTCACCAATGCCTGACATGTACCCAAATGTCTGTGACAAAATGAGTGCTGTATACTTAACTGATTTGTCAGGGCCTCGTTTTCCCCTGATTTTTAATAGGAATTTGATAGATGTTTGCCAAGCGAATCTAATAAATGATCTTTTACTAGATGAATGCATTGTTTTGGCTTTTATTTCATCAAAATCTATCAAGTATTAAGAAAGTTATGATTTTACAAGCGGTGTATTATGATTAAATTTGCCAATAATTACCAGTGCGGGCCTAACTAAATGTATAGATTGCTTATATAAGAAAGTTCAAAGCTACGTCACTGCGTGCATTACGAGCAGTCCGAAGAACATGACATTTGTATGGATGACGTGTTCAGTCAGGTACACGTGGAGGGGCTGTATAAATTGTTGTCGAAATGATAAGAGACTTACCACAGGATCGCAAACCATTCTCCAGGGTAGTAGTGACGATTAACATAACGGCATGGGGTAAATCGGTATTTATTTATTTGTTGTAAATTATTGTCATATTTAAATTGTTGTTCGGAAATAAATATCTGCCGGTGAAAACCATAGATAGTTTAGCAGGATATTGGCTTTATTTCTAGTACGTTTTCAAACGCCAGGATATATTATCAACTTATTGTCTGATAGATTATTGTGGCATATATTTACATTATTGATAATGCCAGTTGTTCTGTAGATAGTAAATGGAATACGCGATTCAGATTGTAGTTACTTTTTCTGCGGAGGTTTCTGTCATTACTTCATTGCATAAACATGTATTGTTTATTGTGCAGTGTACATCTCTCTAAGGTTGTTTATTATATTGTCATTATTGTTCAATCCTCTGATTAGTGATGTATATGTTCTTGTTATCTCTACTGACAATTTCTTGAATTTTAGAACATATTCTGCCACTCGTACCGCTGTAACTATATGTTTTCAGCTACACTACAACTCCTCATCAGGGTTTTTATCCATTATTCCTCATTGGGTATATTTTCCATACTTTTGAATATATACTGCACTACGCACTCCAGTGGTACAATTGCGAGACCTCACTCTCGTCTAACGATAGAAAATACAATTAAAGATAATATACTTTTTTTCAAAACGTCTTATAACTGCAGTAACAACTGTAACATTATTAACGTGGCTTAACGATGACCAGACAGGCTGTGGACCCTATGATGACGCCTACCTAAAGCCCAATGGGATGGTGGCGTTTGATGTTTGTCTATGATCTTTCTTGTCGTGCCCTTAATGGTTTATTCTCTTGTTGCTCTGGCTTCTGCAAAGCTGTTTTTTTTTGTATTATATTTACACGAGCATATTTGTGTTTTACTTGTATTGCCTATTGATGCTGCCTTGTTGGTTAGAAAATAGATCATGGCGGGTTTTTCTTTATTTACACTGTCCTATTTTAATGGGATGACAGTAGGGTAAGTGTGAGGTTTGGCCCTCCCTAGAACCGATTTAAACCCCCAGTGGCCTACTTTGCCACTGACCGTTCCAAGGCGGTATTGTCAACATTTTTGTGTTTGTAATGTCGTTTGCATTTATTATTACTTTTGCCTTTTTGTTTGTCTGTTTGCGTGCTGGTTTCTGTGTTTTTGTGGTTGACTGTCCTCCTTGAATGCTACATTCCCTGTCCGATCTTTTTATATTTCTTGACCTTGAGATGAATAGATTAGAATGCATTTGGATTGAATTATCACTAAACCACAACCATGTTCTAGTAGGTGTCTTGTACAGACCACCAAACTCGGATACATTTTATAATAACATGAGAGAGGATTCTATAAACCTTGCTGTTGATACAGGAGTTAAAGATATAATTATTACGGGTGATTTTAATTTTAATATGTTAAACCAACATACGTCGCGCAAAGTTGATAGTATTTGTCAACAGTTTATCCTTTCTCAGGTCATTAATGTGCCAACACACTTTACCGAAACATCTGCTTCATTAATTGACATGATTCTACTCAGTAACACTGAATCTCTTATTACATCCGGCGTTGCTTAACCCTTCCTAAACCAAGACATCAGATATCACTGCCATATATATGGTATTTTTAAATGTATTAAACCTAAGTCTAAATCGTTTACTAGAAAGATTTGGAGATATGATCCAAGCGATTACGACCAAATGCGACTGTAGCATCTCAAATCCAGTGGGATGAATTAATCAACAATGATGTCAATATTTATGCTAGAAATATTTCTAAAACAAGTATTACTCTTAAGTGAACGCTTTATTCCAATAAACTTGTACGAATCAGGCCATACGAGCCGCCGTGGATCAATAACGATGTCAAGCACAGAGTTAGAGTACTAAGAAAACGGACTTACAGTAAAGCTAAAAGAAGAAACCGTACCCACCATTGGGACACATTTAAACAATTAAGAAATGAAACTGTTTTACTAATACTCGAATCAAAAACATCTTATTACGACAGCCATTCCGATAAACTTAAAAGTTCTACTCTCTCGTCCAAAGACTGGTGGAAGACTCTTAAAACGTTCATAACATCGAGCGAACATTCATACATTCCCTCATTATACAATAACGGAACTGTAATAACGGATAACGAAGAAAAGGCTAACTTGCTGAACGATTTTTTCCTCCCATATCTCCATATGTTAACACTCCGTCCTCTCTTGAAATATTTTCCCTAACTCAGCTAGAAGTTTTCTCAGTTTTTAAATAACTTCCACTAGGCAAAGCAATGGGTCTTGATGAGATTAACAACCGTGTTCTACGAGAGTTGGCCAACGAAATAAGTACCCCTTTTTGTAATTTATTCAATTGTTCAATATCAACCGGAATATTTCCAGATATCTGGAAAGAGGCGTTTGTATGTGCTATGCTACAAAAGGGTGATCCATCTCTAGCCACTAATTACAGACCAATTTCCTTACTCAGTGCTCTAGACCGTCTTTGAAAGGCTTCTGTTCAAACACATCTTTAATTGTTTTCGCGACAATAATTTTCTCTCTGCTTTTCAGTCAGGATTTATTCTTTGTGATTCAACAGTAAATCAGTTTACATATCTCTACAATGCTTTTGTCAAGCTTTAGATGCGAGCAAAGAAATACGTGTAATATTTTTCGATATCAGTAAAGCATTTGACCGAGCCTGGCAAAAAGCTTTTCTTATCAAGCTAAAAGCAGCGGGAATTTCTAACGACCTTTTACAATTATTGTCTAGTTACCTTGAGAACAGACGACAACGTGTTTTGTAATACTTTGTTCAAAATCCAAGTGGAATAAAATAAATGCTGGTGTCCCACAAGGGATTGTTTTAGGACAACTATTATTTTTGTTTACATACATGACATTGTTGATAACATTAATTCGAATATTCGTTTATTTGCTGATGACCTAGTCTCTTTCTTGTATTCGATCATAACAGTGACGCACAAGCTACAGCTAGTGTTTTGAATGATGATATTGAAAGAATAACGGACTGGGCAAAAACTTTTCTTGTTACTTTCAACCCATCAAAAACAGAATCTCTGTTAATATCAAGAAAAGTAAACAAACATTTTCATCCACCACTAATTATGGATAATCATCAAATAGAAGTTGTTTCCTCTCACAAATATCTAGGTGTTGTTTTTCATTCCAATGACTGCTCATGGCATATACACATCAAATACATTTTAAAAAAGCATGGTCGCAAATACATATAATGAGGAAATTTCAACTTGATAGAAAATCACTGGAAATTATTTATATATATTTTATCCGAACTATCTTAGAGTATGCCGATGTCATCTGGGATAATTGTACACAAAATGAAAAGCTATAACTCGATAAAATACAAAACGAGGCTGCGAGAATAGCCACAGGTACCACTAAGCTAGTTTCTATCCATAATCTAAAACAAGAATCATGCTGGGAAAGCCTTGAATCTCGTCGAACTAAACATAAGCTTATACTTTTTCACAAAATGATAAATCATGCTACCCTTCCATACCTTCCAAATTTACCGCTAGTTAGTGAATCATCTCCATACAATTTAAGAAATGCAACTGATTTGCAAACTCATGCTTCCAGAACTAATCTTTACCCATTTGTTCCTTCAGTTGTTCGCGAATGGAACAAACTTCCACTAGATGTAAGAAATATGGTATCATTAACCTCATTAAAAAAATACCTGGAACGTAGCATTACGCGGCAGCCTCATAAATAGTATAACTATGGCAGTAGAAGAGCGCAGTTACTCCATACTCGTCTGCCACGAATTGTAGTTCATTAAATCACGATTTGTTCTTAAAGAGCATAGTTGATTCTCCACTATGTCGCTGTGGCGGAATTGAAAATACGCATCACTTTTTCTTCAATTGTCCGATATAATAGGATTATTACTATAGTAACTTGTTCTGGAAGTTTGTATCACCTCGAGTAGGTAAATACCAGATCAGGATCGCACGAGAGGCGTATTTTACGTTAAAACATCCATTGTTCTTAATGTATTACTAGCTGGGCAATCCCCAACATTCCATTCTGACATTTTCCAAAATATATTTTTAGTAGCATACTGATAACCTGTAGTGTGATACGGGTTGTTGTATTCCATTGTAAGAAAATGAAGGTACTATGTATACATTATTGATAGGTATATAATAAATCAAGCTATTCGAGACGAACTTATGCATGCTCTAGAACTGTTGTGCACAGTTTCACTTAAAACAATTATTTTTGGAGATTCATCGGTCTCATACCAAACAAATGTAGCAACGATATCTCAAAACTCAACATATATGATGAAAATATCTCAAAACTCAACTTATATAATGAACTTTGAGGGAACATCAAATCAGAAATACGAACATAACATTTATTCATTTTAAAAAAACATCAGTACGATTGTTGAAGTTTCAACATATGCATGGTAACACATGTTTTCAGAGCCATTAGCGCTAGCTATAAGTAACAATTCAATGTACAAACAACCAATTAATTATCTTTAATTCCAACATTAACTATTGCTTACAAAAACACATATTAAAACAATTATAGTTTGTAATAACCAATATATATTTTTTATATATATTGCTTATGGGTTTCATTATGATGTTCTGTCTGTTTATTCCTTTTTCACCTTTCTAAATTCTTTCTGACAACATACAACGTTAATATTAAACACGCAACAAATGTTTCAAAACTTCTGAACTAGTTGTCAAACCAATATTTGCAAACTATGTTACAATTCCACATTTTGTTGTGTTTGATATACATGTAATTTGTATATGTACTTTGATACTGGAGATCTCTTACAAAGGCACTGTCTGTTGTCAAATCCCATTCATTACTTGAATAGAATATTGTCTTAATTACAAGCAACAATAGTAGACATTTCTTCATTCATGCACGTCATCCACAATATATAATATATACACTTTTCTACCCAAACCGCTCATCATCAATCGAAAATAAGCAATAACAATTGAACATGTAAAGCTATGATGTGACTACACCAAGAGACAGCATGTGTTCGCCTTGGTGATCAAAAACAGCTTTTCTAGACAGCACTATCTCAATATAAAGCTGAAACTTTCTATCGAGGTAGGAAATAAATATTAAGCATGACGGTGTCTATCGTGAAATAAAGGTATCTTCAGAGGGTGATTTTCATATTTCATGATAAAATGCCAAATATGAATATTGCCTGCAGAAATATGGCACCACTTCATGTGATATGAATTTGTTTGTCTTGTTTTTTTTTTGTATTTATATATACACGAACATATTTGTGTTTTAATTATATTGCCTATTAATGCTGCCTTGTTAGTTAGATAATAGTTGATGGCGAGGTTTTCTGTATTTACACTGTCCCAAGCCTGTTTTGCCACTGACCGTTCCAAGGCGTATTGTCAACAATTATTTTGTTTTTGTGACGTCATATACCTTTGTTCCTTATTAACAATGCTTTTCATGTTTGTCGTTTCGCGTGTTTTTGGGTTTACGGTGTTCTGTGAAAGCTGCATTTCCTGTTCGACTTTTATACTTATTTTTACAATTAATGCAATGTCATGGTTTCAATGTGTTGTAGATATATAGACTGAAATACGAAACACATTTTTACCGCATACACCATTCTATACTACGTCCTATGTGCCAAGTCATTTAAATCTAAATACAAAAAATGTCTTTATATATCAGTATGCATTCATCTGATAATTTAGTGTTGTACAATAAAATATTGTTTTTATACCTATTTACCTGTATCTATAACATAGCAAACATGTCTATAATTGGTTTTCGCGAAAGTCACAGACCGACAGGATACTTTAGAAGTGAAAAATACAATCAAATAAATTAAATACGGCCAAAATAATGATCTACATATTGCAATAGATATGCAGTCTCTCAATAAAGCGAGTTTCTAAAAGATTTACTGGTGCAAAATGGCAGATGATAAAGAATTTTAACTCCAGACATTATGTGCCTATTTACCTTGGAAAATGGTACCGGAAGTCAAAAACTGAAATGGGGCAGACTGTGTTGAATGAAATTAGTCCATCTGACCGGTTACGATTGAACGAGTATAATAAACTACCCCAAAATATCTCCCAACAAAAATTAGTAAACGCGTGGAGCGTCACATTGACAGAGTTGATTATTCTGTCGTACTCGTTTGTATATGAATTTGGTATTCCTATTGTCGTTGCATGCATGCGTTCATTGAATAGTACATGTTCTCTTTCAACAGTGTATAAAATAATGACTAATTGTCCATTGGCTGTAAGCTTTATCAACCACTTGTCACTGAGAGAAAATAAATACTTACTGATTGTTCGATAGCAAATGACCGACATTGATTACAAATCATTAGAAAAGAAAGGAAGTTGGAATCACCCTGACGTCGGTGTCAACTACTCATGTATATACACGTATATGGTCTCCCCTGTATGTATGCGCATGTGTTTTATAAGACTGCCTGATTCAGTAAATTCTTTACTGCAAACACTACATTTATATGGTGTCTCCCCTGTATGTATGCGCATGTGTGTTTTAAGATTGCCTGACTCGTTATTTTTCTTACTGCACACGCTACACGTAAATGAGGTCTCCCCTGTAAGCATGCGCATGTGTGTTTTAAGACTGTTTGACTGAGTAAATCCTTTACTGCAAAGACTACACGTGTATGGTGTCTCGCCTGAATGTATGTGCATGTGTCTGCTAAGATCACCCGACGTGTAAAGCCTTTACTACACTGGCTACATTGAAAATGTGTCTCGCATGTATGTATGCGCATGTGTCTTTTAAGATTGCCAGATTCAGTAAATCGTTTACTGCACAAGCTGCACGTATACTGTGCCTCTCCTGTACTCATGTATATACACGTATATGGTCTCCCCTGTATGTATGCGCATGTGTTTTGTAAGACTGCATGCTCCAGTAAATCCTTTACTGCAAACCCTACACTTATATGGTGTCTCCCTTGTATGTACGTGTATGTGTGCCTTAAGATTGCCCAGCTGGGTAAATCCTTTACTGCAAAGAATTTACTGTCTCGCCTGAATGTATGCGCATGTGTCTGCTAAGATCACTCCGCCAAGCAAAGCCTTTACTGCACATGCTACAATGAAACTGTGTCTCGCCTGTATGTATGCGCATGTGACTTTTAAGATGGCAGGACACGATAAATTGTTTATTGCACATGTCACACGTATATGGTTTCTCACCTGTATGTACGCGCACGTGTCAGAGAGATTGCCTGACTTGGTAAATCCTTTACTGCAAACACTACACGTATATGGTGCATCGCCAGTGTGTATGTACATGTGTTGTTTAAGACTGCCTGACTGAGTAAATCCTTTATTGCAAACAATACACGTATATGGTGTCTCGCCTGTATGTACGCGCTTATGTGTTTTAAGATTGCGTAACTGGCTAAATCCCTTCTTGCACACGCTGCACGTATATGGCTTTTCGCCTGTATGTATGAGCATGTGTATGTTGAGGCTACCTGACAGTGTAAATCCTGTGCTGCACACTCTGCATTTAAACGGTGGCTGTTCTGTAGATATATCCATCTGTATTAAAGATAACTGTGAATGTTGCAATTGTGTGGTGTCTGTCTGAAATAAAACAAATCACATGATAACATTTATATTTTGAAACAGATTAAATTTAATATTCATGTCTTAGTTATATATGATCAATTGTAAGAAGTATAACGACACAATATTGTCAAGAGATCACGCTTTGTTATACAGACTCCGTAATTCCACTTCATTGTATAGATAAAATTGAATACTGATATCTCTAACTGGACTGTATGCTAGAAAATGTTAAATCAGCATGATTGGTAAACAATTAAACATGAACACAATGTCCGACACATCACCATATACACAAATCACCATATATGTTTCGGTAAGCAGTACACTTTCGATTTGATTATGTCCAACAACAGCACCGTAAGCAGAGGAAGCCGCTGGTCTGAGCAGAGAATAGTAACTAGTTACATATAAGTTAGTTCCAGTTAAAAAGAAAAAGACGCTATAGCAGTGAGGGTAAACCAAAATTACATTAACCTGAAAAAGCAATCCCAGGCGTTCCTTCAACACGAAGGGTTAGCGGGCGGATGCGCAAGTAATAGCATTTTCCTTCAACACATTAAAGAACCATGGTATTCTATGCAATAGAAAAAAGTATCTTCTCTCGTGCTGCGGCACTTAATCATCCCAGATAGTTAGGTCAATGATTTAATAAACAACGTTGCGCCGCAAGAACCAACATTTGCAAATAATTGCAAATTTAGTGTTCAATTCCTTATCATTCATGTTTTATATTATCTACTCTGCTCAGCATTCTACATCAGACATCTTAATTTCATGCAGCAAATATGTATTATACTATAATATCAGCCAATAAAATGAATACTGATGGGGATTTTGTATTCCCAGTAAACAAAAATAAACTGTTGAGCGCATTTTATCCATCCATCAAAATATATTGAGGGGATTATGTCTACCCTTTTTGTGTAATAGTATTATGTAACCATCTGGCCATGACTCTGGAAAGAACCCAGTTTAAAAAACGTTGTTAAATAGCGGAAGCAGTACAGGTACCAATATACATTTACCATATACATACAATTCATTTATAAGCATATCAGGCCCATACTACGATCATTTTTGATCTGAGAAATAGCATTTCATAGCTCAGTTTGACTTATGTCAACAACGATGAATGTCGACTACAAGCTAGCAACAAAAACTATAGCCAATCGAATAAAAAATGTGTTACTAAAAATAATAAATAGCTCTCAAACAGGTTTTTTAAAAGGACGATATATCGGCCATAAATTAGATTTTATGTGAAATTTTAGATCACCTAGAAGACGATCAACTTCCAGCTGTTCTATTTTTTTGCAGATTTTGAAAAAGCATTTGATAGCCTTGATCATGAGTCCATATTCAAATCATTAAAACATTTCAATCTTGGTGACTCACTTTTAGATTGGGTAAAACTATTTTATACTGATTCTAAAAGTTGTGTTTTAAATAATGGTCATATGACAGACTTTACCAATTCAAAGAGGTGTACGTCAAGGTTGTCCTTTATCCCCTTATTTATTTATTATTTGTACCGAACTTTTGTCATACGAAATTTTAAACAATAATAATATTAAAGGTATACGTATGCAGGGTATGAAATTTAAAAATACCTTTTTTTGCGGATGATGCAACGTTTTTAACGGATGGTTCAAAACGTTCATTTGAAACACTTGTAAATGTATTAGACAACTTTAGTTACATATCTGGTTTGAAATTAAATATGGGAAAATGTAGCGTTTTAAGAGCAGGTTCATTAAAAAATACGGATTTGAAATACCTCTTACATAAACAATTTCATTGGACCTCAGAAAAAGCAAAAACTTTGGGAATAAAATTTTATACCGAGACAAAGCATATGCTCGATGCTAACTATGATTCAAAGATAGAAGAATTTAAAAATTGCTTAAAAAGCTGGCAACATAGAAAACTCAGTTTGATAGGTAAAATAACAGTGATTAAAACTTTTGCGCTCCAAAATTAATTTACCCCTTAACCGTATTGCCTTTACCATCAAATGCAAAGTTAAAACAAATAAATAATCTTCTGTTCGAATTTATCTGGGACTCAAAGCCCGATAAAATCAAAAGAAATGTGCTTACGCAAAGTTATCAAAATGGTGGTTGAAAATTATTGATATCAATAAATTAATTTTATCCCTAAAAGCAAGTAGGATCAAAAGAATATATGACGACAATAATTCTGGTTTGTGGAAACCTGTCTAAACTTGAACAATACGGCGGAAAACAACACATTTTAGAATGTAACTTAGAAGAAAAAAACGTAATAAACATGTTCAAAAAAGACATATATTTACAGCAAATAATAACGTCATGGATAAAAATAAAAAATGATAATAAACTAAACATGGGCAAAGAAATAATCTGGAATAATGCTCAAATACAAATCGAAGGGAAAACCCTGTTTCATAATACATGGTTT
Organism: Cyrtodaria siliqua; assembly: GCA_037043455.1. NCBI lineage: Eukaryota > Metazoa > Mollusca > Bivalvia > Adapedonta > Hiatellidae > Cyrtodaria > Cyrtodaria siliqua. Next base: position 220,709 of record JAWPHD010002289.1, read on the forward strand.
AATAAAGGAATAAAATACATAGAACAAATATATAATTACAGGAAAAGAGATTTCTATACATTTGTAGAATTTAGTGAACTTTATGACATACCAGTTACAGATTTTCTCAACAGTTATTTCGAAACAGTGGAAAGATCGTCTTAAAATTGAACAAATTAATACCGAACCTTTACTAAACAAAACGTTAGAAAAAATAATTACTTCAGAAAAGGCAAACGAGTTTCTTTACAACTTCCAAATAAACAAAGAAACAATACAGAAAACAAAACAACAACAAAAATGGGAAAATACATTAAACAAAACCAATTTTACTTGGAATATAATATACACAAATCCGTTTATATCCACAATAGACTCCAAACTAAGAAATTTTCAATATAAATATTTAATGCGAATTATCCCAACAAATAAAACGTTGATGAAATACAAGTTGGCAGGCTCCAACCTTTGAAACTTTTGCAATATGAACATTGAAACATTAAACCACTTATTTTGGGAGTGTATGCATGCGCAAAAGTTCTGGCTAGATATTACGATATACTTAAAAACTGTGAACATTAATTTAAATTTAAATTTAGAAACAATATCATTTTGTTTAACTGATTCAACAGTTGTAACGAACTATATAATTTTGTTAGCAAAATATTTTATATTCGTCAACAAATGTCAAAACACAGATCCTCATTTTATATTTTTTAAACAATATCTGTATAAACACATAGCAATCGAGCAAGAAATAGCACTTAAACAGGATACATTAGAACAACATGTTAAAAAATGGGGAGTCTTTCTCCAACAGAATATTTAAAATGATACGAATTGGAAAAGCTACAGATCTCTATATCTCTCTCATATTCCTTCTCCTTTTAGTATAAACCTGCTGATACTCAACTTTAATAAATTGTTTCATACGATGAAAGTCACAGGGTTATGATTACCGAAGGTGCTACCTTCGGAGAAACTTGTATTAGTAGTTAAATGTGTCACATTAAATGCACTGCTATATTTTTTCTGCCAATATACATAACATGATAATCATATTAACACATGCATTTTAAAAACAAAAATATATATCTTTATAAATTACAAGACACATATATGTTTGAAAATTCCCTGTACAATAATGTTAGTTATGATTTGTATTATGTAATACATTGATGAAATAAAATATTAAATTAAAAAAAACAAAAAAAACAACAACATTGAGTTCACTAAACATAATTTCGAATTCATTATTAACATATCGTTCATTAAAGTATATAACATTTTCATCCGCACTAAAGAACGGATCGTTTGGATTGTTAATACATTTAAAATAATTGAACAGACCGACGAACGGACGGAAAAGGTCAATACGTGTTAAGAGTGTAATAGGAGATATAGTGTATGTTATTGTGGAGAATGTGTGTAAGCATATAAGGTCAAAGTGAGGGGATCAAGGAAGAAATGAAATGAATAAATAAGAACTGTTTATAAAAGTTAATGGAAAAATAAATGTAAAACATAACAATTCGGACAAGGGAAATACATGAATGCAACATTATTAGAAATTGCTACTGGCAAGAGCATAGCTGTAAAAAGAAACATGGGACAAAAGGCATTATGGAATGTAATAACTTTTGCAATAGGTACGGAATGGATAATAAGTTATTCTGAAAGAGATCGACAATAACGGCAATTTATTATCTGTTCAGGTCTTTAAAGACACTTATGGGATCAAATCCACTTTTTTAGAATACGAAGGGTTACAGCATCAGTTAAAAGGTTACTACGCTCCCAGTCTATAAGCAAGGGTACAAACCCTATATTTCCATTTTATCTATCGAATATTTTAAAATACATTAAAGGAAGCAGATCAATCTATGATGCAATGCTAATAAAAAATACAAGAGGGCCATGATGGCCCTAAGTCGCTTACATGAGGGCAGTCTTGTTTTGAGCAATCTTTGCCGAGTGTCACTCAAACATCAAATCAACATGACTGTAGCTTTTTTCAATAAATATATAAGAAAAGATCCCCTCCGACTAAAGCCATGTTTGTTTTTATAGAATCAACATGTTTTACGCTATTTTTAATCACAAAAAGTCACCATTGAGCACAATATGCTCAAGTGAGATAAAACACAACAGGGTGTCAGTTTCAGCTCAGTTTTATGCATTGTATGCAAAAGATTTTATATTATCATATGTATTATGATGACAGGAATGGATGTCCTATAGCTGACAACATTAACAAAACGTTGGTGAAAGTTTCCGTATAGGTATATAGGGAAACTCCCCACCCACTGGTGGCTATATGGTTTGATGAATCAACTCAGTTTGAACAAACTTGGTAGAAGGTCACCAAAACATCATTTCTGTGTGAAATTATTTTGAAATCCATCAAGCAGTTTCAGACAAGAAGATTTCTTAAGTTTTCCATATAGAAATATAGAGAAAATTGGGCTCGCCTCCCGGCGGCCATGTTTTTTTGACGGATCTAACCGGTTTGAACAATCTTGGTAGAGTGTCACCCAAACATCATTTCTGTGGAATTATTTTGAAATCCATTGAGCGGTTTCAGACGAGAAGATTGTTTAAGTTTTCCATATAGAAATATAGCAAACATAAGCCCCGCACCCTGGCGGCCATGTTTTTTGACGAATCAACCAGGCTTAAACAGTCTTGGTAGAAGGTCACCCAAACATCATTTCTCTGAAATTATTCTGAAATCGAGCCAGTAGTTTTAGAGAAGAACATTTTTAAAGTTGCCATGGGAACCAGATTCTGCATGGATTCTCATAATTTGAACAATCTTGATAGAAGGCCACCCAAAGATCATTCCTGTGAAGTTTCTTCAAAATGTGCCAAGCGGTTTCAGAGGAGAAGTGGTTTGAAGCAATTGTAGACGGACGCACGCACGAACGCACGCACGGACGACGGACGAAAACAAATAGCTATATGTGTAAGAATATGTAAAAAAATCAATAATTTCAGTTTCGAGTGGGGTGAGGAGGCGAGCCGGGGTGGGGGTGTTTGAGGGGGTTACATAGCTATATGTATAAGAATTGACCAAAATAACACAGAAATATGTAAAAAAAAATGAGTTTCGAGTGGGGTGTGGGGGAAGGGGCGGAAGGTGGGGCAACACAACTACAGGCGGGGTGTGTGGGTGTGTGTGTGGGGGGGGGGGTGAGGGCAACATATATGTGTAAGAAGCTATATAAGAATTGACCAAAACAACACAGAAATATGTATGGGGGGGGGGGGGGAGGCGGCGGCGCAACATAGCTATGTGTAAGAATTGACACAGAAATATGTAAAAAAATAAAACTACAAATATTCTTTCGAGTGTGGGGGGGGGGGGGGGGGGGGCAGGGGGCGGGGAGGTGGTGGGGGGAAAATGTGTAAGAACTGACAAAAACAACACAAAAATATATAAAAAGAATTTAAAAAAAACACATTCGAGTGGGTGGGGGGAGGGTGTGTGGGAGGCAGGGGGGAGGGGGCAACATGTGTAAGAAGCTATGTGTAAGACGTGATTAAAACAACATAGAAATATGTAAAAAATTTAAAAGAAATGGAGTTTCGAGTGGGGTGTTGGTGTGGGGGAGAGGCGGTGGGGAGGGGGCAACATATATGTGTAAGAAGCTATGTGTAAGAATTCACTAAAACAACACAGAAATATGTAAAAAAAAAAAAAAAAAAAAGACGTGTGGAGGTGGGCAGCGAGTGGGGGTGGGTTGGAGGAGGGAGCCCATGCCCCAATATGGATGAAGTATGAATAAGATACATAATGCTATAATAAATCTCAAACCAAAATTATAGATATATACATGCTTACATGCAAACCTAGATCTGCATTTATTGCACATTTTATGGGCCATCACAATTTGAGTTCCATGGGAGCCCAGAATTTGCAGAAGACAAAATTACTTACGCAACCCTTTACAACATACTATAAGGAAACCAATCCCCAATTTTGGTTCAGCTTGTACAAGAAATGTAAGTGATATATACCTGTAAACACAGCTTACACGCAAAATTTGATGTGAAATGGGACACATTGTATGGGCTATCATAATTTGGGTTCCATGGGAGCCGAATTTGGTTGTGCTAGGATAAGAAATGTAAGAGATATAGACTTTTAAACACAGCTTCCACACACACCTTGATGTGGGACGCCGACGTCAACGACGACGCCGACGCCGACCCCGGGGTGATTACATAAGCTCTCTTATTCTTAGAGCAGTCGAGCTAAAAATGAACATTGCTGATTCAGATATGCGTTCTTTTTGTAATAAAAATGTAGAAACAATTACACATCTCTTCTATGACTACGAGGTTTCAAAATTGTTTTGGTCAAACTTGTCCACTTTTATTATTAGCAAATGCACTGAGACAGTAACCAACCGGTCTGACTCCGATATCTTATTAGGCAATGATAAATTAGATATTATACTAAATAATATTTCAGTATTAGGAACATATCCTATATTCTTTCAAAAACAAAATAATTCTGCACCATCCTGGACACATTTTATTTACTATTTAAAATCAGTTCATAAAACTGATAAATGCATTGCTTGTAAAAACTTAAAGGGACAATGTCCGTAACTTTTAGCTTATAAAACACACACTAATTATGTTCGTAAACATTACACACCGAACATTATTGAATATTTACTAATTAAAAGCAGGATTGTTTGACGGAATTCAATCGCGGTACAAAAAAAAAAGAAACCGCTTCGAGCGTTTGAACTCGCAGCCCAAACTAAAATTACACTCGCGGTAATAATAGTGAGCGTGAGCGTAAAGTAGTCGAGATAGCTCCCGACTGAGCTAACCGGGCTATACATATTACGCAATACAAACTTTGGTGGAAACCTAATGCGCTAATAGAAGTCACGTGATCGCAGAAAAGTTAAATAAGGTGGGTCCCACTTTATTTACAAATAATAATTAAAGCTTTTTTTTTTTCAAACTCACGAATGTATTACTACAGACTTCCTAGGGTCTATGCTCATGTTTTCATGTATACATTTCACTGAATAAAAGTCAGACAGTTATTTGGTTATGCTCAATATCTGCTTACTTACGGACAGTTTCCCTTTAAAAGATACATATTTCATAAAATATGGGACCGATATGAGAAAAGTTTTTGCTGAACCATAACATTACGACTCTATTGACACTTGCTGCAATATATACCATTTACCTTTTCCCTTCCATTGTCTACATTATCATTTTGCAAGTATGTTTTTTCCATTATACAAATATTTCTTTCTCCTGAGTATAATTACCATGCCATTTTTTTTACCAAAAAACTTGACTATTAGGCCTTGAGCCAGGACCCAACATTTTCGATATCGCTACCAACTCAGTTGGCAAATTCTACCTTCACTTTTTAAAAAGAGCAATGTCTACAGATGACATTTTTTGATGATAGCAATCTGGAACAGGTAGCGTTTACAGTCTTTTTCGAACAATAATAGGTGTACCATTGTAGCTCTGACATCGGATTTTAGATGTTCATTTGTTCACATTATGTTTATTTGATAATTGTAATGGTACTTATAACAAGAAATCCGCGGATTCACGTGTCTCGTCTAATGGGGGCTGGACTTTAAAATAAAAAGGTCAATGATGCTTAAATGAAAGTTTGTAAACATTTTAGTAACTAAAAACTATGGAGTTTGCCGTTTGCTGAGATGACATTTAAGTGCATTTGTTTAAAAACAAAATGCCATTATATTAAAAACAAGAGGCCCAAGAGGGCCTGTGGACACTCTACTGGCTAAAACGGCTCTTATATCAAGGGTTGTCGACATAAAATTCCCATCAGTACTTCTTTTAAAACATTGCAAAAACAACAGGGATAGGATGGCCTTAGATCGCTCACCTGGTAATCATGTCTAGTCTGGCATGGGTATTTTTTAATTTGTCCCACTTTCTTCTATGGGTGTGGGGGGGGGGGAGGGTTATATTAACATTCTAAATATCAGATAAAAAATGAAGTAACTACAGATTTAACAAAGGAAAATACAATATAGCATTTTTCAACAAATCAAGGGCCATAACTCTGTCGTTAATAAAAGATCTAGCTGGTTTTCGAACTTGTCCAAGATTTCATTGATATACTGTGCTCTGCACAACTAGACATCTTACTGAGGCTTCCTGTCAAATTTTGTACAAATCCAACAAGCCGTTTTGGAGGAGAAGCGCCGACAAGAAATTTAAAGTAAAAATGTCAAAGGGCCATAACTCCGTCATAAATCAGCGAACTGGAACAAAAGCGAGATATGCACAACTAGACATCTTACCGATGCTTCCTGCCAAGTTTTGTCGAAATCCAACAAGGCGTTTAGGAGGAGTAACGCCGACAAGACATTTTAAAGTAAAAATGTCAAGGGGCCGTAACTCCATCAAAAATCAACGAACTGGAAAAAAATGCAATAGGCACAACTAGAAATCATAGCAATGCTTTCTGCTAACATGGCGTTAACACAAAAAAAAATCTTCTTTTAAAAAAAACAACAAAATATTGAAAAAAATAATAAAATAAAAAAATAAATAAATAAATAACAACAAAAAGATTTAAAAGAAATATATATATAACATATATATAAAAAAAAATAAACAAAAGAAATATACTAATAATAAAAAAAAGGCAAAACATCTGGTAAAGTTTGGTAAAGATCCGATGAAAACTGAAAGCCCTATCGTATTAACGTGGCAAAATATAGCATTTTTAACTAAATCAAGGACCATAACACCGCTGTTACTGGTCTGATCTGGCTGGTTTTCGAACTTGTCTGAGCTTTCCTTGATATTAACAATCTGTTAATGTTTGGTAAAGATCAGATGAAAAATGAAGGCCCTTGGCCAGTAGAGCTAAAAATCATCAGCTCCAAAAAGTAGGTCAAGAACATAGATGAAATCCATGGATCCAAAAAGATGCACTACCCAAGACACAACTATGTCAAAATAGAATATTCCAAAGATTAAGCTATAAATTAGGTTTAAAACATCTAGTGCATAATTATAGTTCATGAGAAAGTGATGTAAATGTAACAATTAAAGTTATCTGCCCTTGTAAGGTCACATCCACATTTGTTTTGTCACGTTGCAATGTACCACTCAAGATACAACTATAAGCAAAGTTTGAGGTCTTAGTGCATACAGTTTGTGAAAAAGTGACATAAACGCCAAAGTTGAAGGTAAAAATTATAAGGTTATCTACCCTTTGCTTGGACAGTCAAGGTCACATCCACATCTGCTTTGTCACGTTGCGATGTACCACCCTAGATACAACTATAAACAAAGTTTGAAAGGTGTAGTGCATACAATTTCCGCGAAATTGACCTCAACGCAAAAGTTAAAGGTACAATTATTAAGTTATCTGCCCTTTGCTTGGAAGGTCAAGGTCATATCCACATTTGCTTAGTCACGTTGCGATGTACCACTCAAGATACAACTATAAGCAAAGTTTTAAAGGTCTAGTGCATACAGTTTGTGAAAAAGTGACCTAAACGCAAAAGTTGAACCTAACAATTATTAAGTTATCTGCCCTTTGCTTGGTGGGTCAAGGTCACTTCCAAATTTGCTTTGTCACGTTGCGATGTACCACCCAAAATACAACTATAAGCAAAGTTTGAAAGGTCTAGTGTATACAGTTTGTGAGAAAATGACCTAAACGCAAAACTTGAATGTCGACGCCGCCGCCGCCGCCGCCGGAAAAGCAACACCTTTGTCTCTTTTTTTCTTCGAAAAGGCGATACAAAAATGAAAAAAGATTTCTTTGTATACCTCCAGTGGTATTCTATGGTGGCCATCTTGGATGTCACGTTCAACTTAACAAATTTGAAAAACATTCATACAAGGATCATCCATGTGAAGTTTGGTCAAAATTGACCAAAACGTTTCTGAGAAGAAGATTTAAAAAAAAAATCCCTATGTAAGTCTTTACACATCAAAATTTTGCTATGCTCCAGCAGGTCATGTTATCACTGGTAATTTTGATATTATTGATAAACATATTCGGCATTTGTTTTCGAAAGGTCCTAAATATAGATTACCTTCAACTATTGTTTTTAATGCCTGTCGAGCCCAGATCGCCCACTCCATTGAAGATTTTAGTATCAAATGGTGTCGTAGAGAACATGCGGACCCAAACTCACTTTCTACTTGGAAAAAGTCAATTCTGAAAATTATAGATACACGTATTAACTTTTATAATGCTAACCCCTCTTTACTTCCTCCGAGACCTAGGTTTTCCTTTCGTAATTTAAAATCGGGAATTCAGGAATTTCATAATAAATTTGTTTTAGTTCCTGCAGATAAAGCAGCTAATAATGTAATTATTGTTTGACGCCTACAATACGTCAATGTTTTATCTCTGGAACTCGGCAGCACCAATTCGTTTACTCCAGTTAATTCTACCGAGGATGATGTTGTTTCCGCAAATATCACTCGGTGCACTACTTTAAAGGCTGGTGTAAACGATAAGCAAAATAAACTGCCTACTATGTACTGGATTCCTAAATTACATAAAAATCCATATAAGGCTCGCCTTATTTCGAATTCTAGTGCCTGCACCACAACAAACATCTCCAAACTTTTAACTTCTTGTCTTACTGCCGTTAAAGATCACGTTAAACTATATTGTGATAAAACTTATGAAAACTCTGGGATTAATTTATTTTGGTCTATAAAATATTCAGGAGACGTTCTTGATAACATGTTCAAGAAAGGTCAAGTTTCATCAATAAGCACTTATGACTTCTCTACACAATATACAACCTTACCACATCACCTTATTAAAGACAAGCTAATTTCTCTTATTCAAAAAACATTTGCTAGAGAAAATACTACATTTTTGGCATGTAATAATATAAAAGCGTTTTTTACTAACGGCAGTTTTGACAATTATACAATGTCGACTTGCTATGAAGTTTGTGAAGCACTCATCTTCCTATTAGATAATATTTTCGTCAGGTATGGAACCACCGTTTATAGACAAATTGTTGGTATCCCTATGGGTACGAACTGTGCACCACTTGTCGCAGATTTGTTCTTATTTTGCTATGAAAGGGATTTCATGTCGAGTCTTTCACCAGATACCCAGGCAGATGTTATTGAAGCCTTTAATGATACCTCTCGGTATCTGGATGACATATTGAACATTGACAACCCTTTCTTTCCAACTATGGTTAATTATATTTATCCTAAAGAACTTCAGCTTAACAAAGCTAATATATCTGATAATAACGCTTCTTTTCTTGATTTAGATCTCTCGATTGAAAATGGTAAAATAATTAGCAAAATCTATGACAAGAGAGATGATTTTAATTTTGACATTGTTAATTATCCCCACTTGGATGGGGATGTTCCCCGAGCAACTTCTTATGGGATATATGTGTCTCAACTTATTCGTTTTTCTAGAGCTTGTACTCGAGTTGAGGACTTTAATATTCGTAATCTTTGTATAACTAAAAAGTTACTCAATCAGGGTTACCGTTACCATAAACTTCGTAAAACCTTTGCTAAATTTTATTATCGTAACCCTGATCTTCTTTCCAAATATAAAAGTAATTTAAGGACTCTTCTGCGACAAGGACTATCACAACCTGACTTCTATGGTGATGTGATTTATAAACTTTGTAAGATTCTAGGTCATGATCACTTTCATACTATCTTTGTTAAACTTGTTAACAAGTTTATCAAAAGAGATTATGACCCTATCATTATGCAACGTACTGCATGCTTGGTGGTGGACCCTTTTACAGTTCGCCACTATGCTTTCCTCTTTAATTGTACGATGACCGGACAGGCTGTGGGCCCTGTGATGACGCCTACCTAAAGCCCATTGGGACGGTGGCGTTTGATGTTTGTCCATGATCTTTCTTGTCGTGCCCTTAATGGTTTATTCTCTTACTGCTCTGGCTTCTGCAAAGTCACTGAGTACCTTCATTGTGGCTTTCTAGGCTATTGTTTTTTTTTTGTATTATATTTACACGAGCATATTTGTGTTTTACTTATATTGCCTATTGATGCTGCCTTGTTGGTTAGAGATTAGATCATGGCGGGGATTTCTTTATTTACACTGTCCTGTTTTAATGGGATGGCAGTAGGATAAGTGTGAGGTTTGGTGCACCCTAGAACCGGTTTAAACCCCCAGTGGCCTACTTTGCCACTGACCGTTCCAAGGCGGTAGCCCTATTGTCAACCTTTTTTGTGTTTGTGATGTCGTTTGCATTTTTTATTGCTTTTGCCTTCTTGTTTGTCTGTTTGCGTGTTTGTTTCTGTGTTTTGTGGTTTACTGTCCTCCTTGAATGCTACTCTCCCTGTCCGATCGTTTTATATTTCTTTTGTAAAACATGTGAACTCTGGGGCGGGGCCAAATGTGACCCCAGGATCACTATTTGAACAAGCTTGATAGAGGACCATAACTTATAGTAAATGCAAAATAGTAAACCTCTGGCTAGTAGTTTCAGAGAAGAAGATTTTTGTTTTTTAATAGATAAGTCTATGTAAAATTGTGATCCCCAGGGCAGAGCCAAATTTGACCCCAGGGTCACCATTTGAACAAATTTAGTAGAGGACCATAAGCTGATGCTACATGTAATACAGAAGATTTTTTAAAGTTTTTTTCTATATAAGTCTATGAAAAACATGCAAAATTTCAATATATATACAAACTTTAGACACCCGGGGCATGGCCATTTTTGACCGCGGGGACTTCATTTGAACAAACTTGAAAAAGTTAACGACGGACGGACGGACGCAGGGTGATCCTAGTAGCTCACCTGTGAGCCTTCGGCTCAGGTGAGCTAAAAAGATTAAATGGTGTCAAAACCAATGAACATTCCAGGCCCACTCTCCATTTACCTTTAGATAGAAAATATGCAGAATGGGCCTAGAATATTCTTACCTGCAGAAATGCAAAGTTGCTCCAAATTGTATTGTAAACACTCCGTTTTTCGCTGGAGTGCATCATTGTTTTCTGCCTCTTCAATATTGGACACCAACAAAATCACAAGCTTGACAGAAGTTTACCCATGTATCATGAACATAAAATGTCATCATGCATACATTTACTAATGTTATCGCATTCGCATGCTGACAATTGCCTATTTTTAAATAATCAAGGGCAATTACTCTTAAACACAGGTCAATATAGCTCATTGTCAAATTCTTGAGATCTAATGGAAACGAACCTTTACCTAAAATTTTAATAAAATAGGAAAATGATTACTAAAGTTGCAATGTTCACAGTAACTAGATAACGGAAGGATGGAGGATGAACAATGCGACATCTCATAAGCTTGTCTGGACTTTTGCCAGTAGATCTAAAAAAGGACTTTTACACATATGTTTTAGTTTCCTCTCTCATCTTGTACCTTAACATATCAAACGGCAACACAACTCAGAATTTCATGGGCCTTGTTTTATGAAACAACTTATTATAATTTAAATACCTTCCACCAATTTCCTTAAAGCTACACAATCCCGATAAAATAATACAATTTCAAGTTTGTTTAAACATAAGAACGCCTATAGATGAAGTTCTTTGCTGGTTGTATTGTCTACATTGTTAAGGCTGGTATATTGTCATAGCGTATATCGAGGCATTTGCATAATAGGCGTGATAAACGCTTCGGTAACTTTGAAATTGTACCACCCAGCGATTACGTGTATATATGCCTAAACGTTTATATAGCAATTTGCTCAGATATCCGATAACTACAGACTATTCAACTCGATGAGGATATTCAATGGCGTGCAATGAAACTAGATACATGTTTGTAATGTTGAACGAAAGGGAACAAGTAAAATGCGTAAGGCATAACGTAAATACATCACTATATAGAGAATTATAAACACTTACCCGCGTATTCCACATATGTTCCATATATTGTATATACTTATTTCCTATAATATCCTTGAAATAATCCAAAATCACACACGTATTATACATGTATACATATAGAGAGCGTGTATCGGTAGCCAATAGTATGTAACGTGAAATACATGCTCAAGTGTTGACTCGGGACAGGGAGAAATTATTGTTTACAATGAGACACTTGAAGGATATTGTTCAAATTAAGTTTTATTTATGGAATTTTCATTTGTTAGAAAAAGACCAGCAATATTATTTCTCGCAAATCGTAGTTTTCAGGATGTGAGGAAGGGGTATACACATGAAGGTCGCCCATCCGTCTATCCTTCAGTTACACTTTTTCAATTCCGGAGCTTCTTGGGAAAATTATAAGAGTCACAATTCGTAAAAAAAAAGGATCGTTCTTGCGCGCGAGCTTTTGTGGGTGCGTGCGTAAACCGTGCTTGTGTGCGTGCTATTATGCATATGTTTGTTGATATTTAAATCTGACGAATTTGAAAGGCATTTGAATACTACTTCTTCATAAAAAAGAAAATTCATAAAAACAAATGTTTTAAAAAGTGCTAAGGCCTGGGCTAGAACCCAGTCCGCAACGGCGAAAGCATACTAAAACAGCGCGTTAACCTACTGCACTACGGAGGCCGATTAACAATGTCGTATTAATTAAGTTACTTTACATAAATATGCTCAATCGCGAATATCACGGTGGATAGACGTAACGGACCCTGGTTGCTCAAAACTGCGTTACCTTGATTCTGGTTGCACTTGTAACGGACCCTGGTTGGTAAAAACAGAAAGAAAATGGACACATGGACACTGGTGTCAAAAAGTATGTATAAGAAAAAAACTTTATGCGACGAAACTTTTGAATATCATATCCTTCGAAATACATTTTCTTTATGTACAACAAATGCAGAAAAATTCCTAACGAGCTGAAACAAATTTACTCTTAACCGGTCGATACAAAGTTGATGACTTTAAAAAGCCAAACTTCCATATGTTCTCTCTAACTGATTTAATGTGATCCCAAACTGGTTTGCAACTGCTGTTGTTCAATAAAGATAACTGTTTAGTCTAAAAATCTGCAAATATTAACATCATGTCTAAATTTCAGAGCACCGGACCCTGGTTGCTTTGTAAAAAATGCTTGAGATTCTGGCAACGGACACAATCTGTATCTTGGCACCGGATCCTGGATGATAGATTGTTTTCTATATACCTTCAGATTAAAGAGAAAACGACGATCGGGACTTTCGCTCCACCGAAACAAACAATAAAAAAAAGCATAATTGGTTGCATGGTGTTTTAAGTCATCTTCAGCACATTTAAGGTTATATATGATGGTCGATTTTTTCGTGGGGGAGGCAGACCATCCACATTTTCATAAGTAGGACAAGTACTGCATGCCTCATGAAATCTGGGAAAGAGCTGGAATTGTAACCACGACCGTAGCGGTGAACTTGAAACAGTGCCTCACCACTCTGGAACACCGGTACTAAAATCATTCATGCGACAGCATGATGGCAAATAAAAAAAAAGAACAGTCCAATATAGAATGTAGAGGGTGTGATCTTGTTATAGTGATAGAATCTGGTGGTGAGTTTGGCTAAATGCGTCTATGTCGTACAAGGTACAATACTAAACAAATGTACTCCGGACCTACGTTCGTGTATATACATTTGCGCCTTGAGATAATTCTCTCTTCACGACCTGTCTTCCGTCGACAGTACCCTAAAATAAACTATGGGCCAGCAATAGAAATTATCCAAACTTACTTCCCCGCAGCGCGCTGCATGACGGTTTTTGTCACCGTTTTACACGACAATGACCTCAAACAGTTTTTATATTTGTAACCGGAGGCCCCAGGTTCAATCCTTCGTGGTGCCACTGAGTTTCGTCGGTATGTTCTTGGGCATGACACTTTCCCTTAGCCTCGTCCGTCGGATGGGGACGTAAACCGGGCGGTCTCGTGTATCGGTCTATCCTCCGAGCACGTTAAAGAACCAAAGGAATATATGCGATAATAAGAGTAGAGCACGGTTCCCGGATTCCTATGTATCCTTCCTCTCTCTCTGGAGCGGCTCTAAATAACATATATACTGTGTTGCTGAGCCGTTAAACAACATTCAATATTTAAAAAAAAAGTTTATTCAAAAGGCATTATCTTAGAGCACGCAGCTGTGTACACACTGTCTGCAAAAATCCGAAAATTAAAAAAACAACACAATACATAAAAACAAAAAACAACAACAACAAACAAACGAAAAAGTAGGGGCGAGAGGATATAAGGATTCAGACTATATCATCAACATATCAGCGTCAAATAAGATATAAAATAGTGGGGAAAAACGAACCACAGCGTATCTGGGAATAAACAAGTTCATGAAGTTTGCCGCGGGACCACACTAGAAACGCCCTAGTTAAGCCCCTAACAGGTAACAATTGTTTGATCATAAATGATACTTAAAAACAAAATACATCAATGAATAAAAAAATCAAATATTACAAGTAATACAAATGCAGCAATATGAACAACTACTAGTATATACATGATTGTTGGCATAATGTAGGCTGACATGTCGTATAGAGAGGCCACCGTTGTTGTACGCAACAAATAAGAAAACGTTTTTTTATTTAGATATTTTGTTTAAAATAACTCTTATTGTACATTTATTCACAAATTATTATAATTGTATAAAGTAATACATTGAACACCTCCTATAGAAAAGCTTAGCTTTTCGTTTATAATCTCCGAATACTTACTGAAAATGTCAATTACAAGTTTTAAATAGGCATTTACCAATGGTAAACTTTGAATTCGCAAGTTTTCATTATTTTATACATATAATTCTAGAGAAAGTTTTATTGAGAATGTTGCCACTTTTGTTTAAGCACTAGCGGATTTCGAGAGGAGCACCCTCATCGGAGTCATCCTATGATTTGAAAAGGTTATCACATAACATTTAGCTGAATGTTGTTTAATTGTTTATCAAGACATTATATTGAATATTTATAGTCGGTCGCCCAAAAGAAAGGAAGGATACATAAAACTCCGAGAAGCTGCCCTAATCTTACTTAGGAATATATTTTCCTGTGATTAGCAAATTGTTCCAAGGATAGACTCCGAAACACAGAACCGGTGTACATACCGGTTCGGACGAGAATAAAGGCACATGTTTTACTCAATAATACACAGAAGAAATTGACTTGCGGCGATAAGGCTTCATCCGGGTCAAATGCAACGTGCTATCAAGTAGACCACGCCAGCCCCCTTAAAATGTACGAGTTCCTCGCCGATGTTTGGAAGGTGAAAACTCGTTAAATGTGAAAATCTTTAAAATAGCTCAGCACATTGTTTTTTCCCATAAGTTGACCCATGCACAAACCCCACCCAATTGAAAATGTCGCAGCTTTATCTTCCACCGCTGATATCAGACCGAGATATTTCGAAAAGGGGGACATATCTAGTCGTTTTTTTAAGATGTATGTTTGCAACTACCGACTAGGATCCTGTGTCAGAAGCAAACAGGATCCGGTGCCATGAGCAACCAGGATCAGTTACTTTGCAATTCACAATCTGGCAATCGATAGATATTATTATGTATTAAATACGTCCAATAGATGTTATGGCTGAACATACATAATTCCAGACATAGCAGTCACCATTTTTGAAATAAACACAATTGTCTTAGAACTAGACGTACTTTCACGCTTCGGTGTGTAAACAGTGCGCGTTCTTTCACATCTAAAACACTGTTTTTATAACCCGTTCTTCATGAATCCAGACACACAAATGCATCTAGTGTTCCGTGGGTGCGATCATTTTTAAAAAGTGTCTTATTGTAAAGTAATATTAAATATTGTTTAACAGTTTACGTGTTTTTACCCGCCAGGGTCCTTTACATGAGTAACGCGGATCAAGGTAACGCTGTTTTGAGCAGCCAGTGTCCGTTACGTCTGTCCACCCTGAATATAAACCATTGCTTTTCTAGGTCCGTAGCTACATTGGGGCACACAGAGGTATTTGCCTTGGTTGAATTTTGGGGATGTACATACTTTACATAAAAACAACTATATACTAGTATATAAGGATCCTGGGGGAAATGCAACACATTGAAGGAAATTAAAACAAAATCTAGGGTGGAGAGGGAGGTTAATGCCACCGGACACCAACATAAGGGATATGACTCGGTTAAATTTCAGGGCTGGTTACGGGCCTGTTTTCATTTAAAATTACTTTACAAATCAATAAACTTAGGAAAGGTTAATTACTAGTATTTGAACTTAATTATGCTAAAACTTTCGGTTTTTAGTTTACACTTACCCTGTCATACAGACGGAAGCTGACATCTTTCATATTTTCTTTGATTTTGAAATAATATCAATCAGAATGTTAATGTTCAGATTGCCAATTCATACATTTGTGTTGCATTTTTTTTTGTTTCGTGAAAACATCAATATTGGGGCCCACCCCGAAATTGGGGTGAATTGGGGTGTGGAGTCCTCCGGCTCTTACGCCTATGTTTATAAGACTATATAGAAACTCTCTCTCTCTCAATGCCTTCCACCCCACTCCTTCCTTCCCCACTCTCTCTCCCCTTTTCTCACTATTTTCCTCTCTCCTTCCCTCCCTCCCTCTCGCTTTCTTTCTCTGTATCTCTCTTTCTCTGTGTGTGTCTCTCTTTCTCTCTTTCCTTCTCCCACTTGTTGACTCTCTATGTCTCTCTCTGTCTCTGTGTCTCTCTGTGTTTCTCTGTGTCTCTCCATCCATTTTATTTTCAATTTCAAAAGCTCAATTCATGCATAATTTAAGAGGAATTCATTAAAACTATGTTGATTTATAATCTACTAATATGTGTAAACCATGCATGCATAACTTCACATAACAAATACTATATCTCCATCTTTACCATTAGTTACGAGCCTCTACCAATATTCCAATTTCGATAAACAATGTCTCCCTTGTGTTTTGTGTCAATATACACTGCACACACACACACACACACACATAAAAATGGAGGATTATTTGTATATAATAGCTTCTTTGATGCAACGCGATAGTTGGAAAGG
The DNA here is from genome assembly GCA_037043455.1 of Cyrtodaria siliqua. Taxonomy (NCBI): domain Eukaryota; kingdom Metazoa; phylum Mollusca; class Bivalvia; order Adapedonta; family Hiatellidae; genus Cyrtodaria; species Cyrtodaria siliqua. Next base: position 237,660 of record JAWPHD010002289.1, read on the forward strand.
GTCTTTGTTAAAAGGCCGCTACGTTTAATTATAGGTATTGTTTTGGATCATATATAAATATGGACTTATAAGGTTGTTTGAGTAAGTACATCTTTAGCTTCCTTTTCAATGTATAATGACTTGTATTTCCAATTAGGTCTTTCTACTGAAGATTGGTCTCATCAGTTCGGTGGTAAAATGCCGTCTGCTAAAATCCACTTTTATACCCGTTATAAGACCAGTGGTCGATTCACAAAGTACCTGAAGCGTCACATACAGTACCGCCTTATCTCATTACTATTCAGTGAATTTAGGTAGTGCGCATGTTGTATATATGAACCCACACGTATACAGTAATCACTTAGAACAACATGCGTAATGACCGTGACATTCGTTCAGTTCTAGTGTGCCTTTTATCGGAATTGTAGTTTTAAGAGAATTCGAAACAAAGATTAAAGGCTGGGAATGTTGCATGAACAAATTATGTAATTTAATAATTTGACTTGCAATCAAAATTGTCGTATGATGTTTAATAAAACGGACCTCTGTTCTGTCGATTATTATTGTCAGCCATGCCCTTAAGGACCTATTTCCCAATGCTAAATGATCATTGAAAAAATCATGGAAAGCTTGCTTATTTACTGCTACCATGCTACATGAATTATTAGCTCAGGTAGATAAACTGAAGCCCGAGTAAAGTTTTCTCTAAGAATAAGCATTGGTATATTGAACGGTATCTAGGGTAAAGCAGTATATAATACAAGAGGGCCTGTGGACGCTCTACTGGCTAAACATAAAGTGTATGTATAATATAATTCAACCGGAACATGGCGATGATGTACGCAACTAGGCTTGGTACTGATCATCCCTGCCAAGTTTTGTTGAAATTCAGCCAGAGGTTCAGGAGAACTAGTCTGTATAAAGTTAGTGTATTAAAACCTTTAAGGAGTCATAACTCTGCCAAAATTCATTCAACCAGAACACGGCAATGACTTGTGCAACTAGGCTTGGTACTGATCATCCCCACCAAGATATGCTGAAATCCGGCCAGGAGTTCAGAAGAGATCAATCTGGACAAAGTTTGTCTATTAAAACCTTTAAAGGGCCATAACTCTGCCAACAATCATTCAACCGGAATATGGCGAAGATATGCACAACTAGGCTTGATAGTGATCATCCTTGTCAAGTTTCGTCGCCAGGGGTTCAGGAGAATTAGCCCGGAAAATGTTTGTGTATCAAATACCTTTAAAGTGCCATAACTCTGCCAAACATCTGTAAACCGGAACGCGACCAAGACATGCACAACTAGGAGGATTGGTGCTGATCATCCCTGTAAAGTTTCGTTGAAATCTAACGAGGGGTTCATGAGAACTAGTCCAGACAAAGTTTGTGTATTAAAACCTTTAAAGGGCCACAACTCTGCCAAAAATCAATCAACCGGAACACGGCGATGATTTGCACAACTAGACCTGGAACTGATCATACCTAAAAAGCTTTGTTTAAATCCGGCCAGGGGTTCAGGAGAACTAGTCAGGACAAAGTTTGTGTATTAAAACCTTTAAAGGGACATAACTCCGCCAAAATCATTCAACCGGAACACGGTGACGATAATTATGTACAACTAGGCTTGGTACTGATCATCCCTAAAAAGTTTCACTGAAATCCGTCCAATGAAGGCCCTTTCGTCTTAATGAGGGCAAAATATAGCATATTGCAGAAAATCAAAGGCCATAACTCCTGTGTAAATGGTCCAACCTGGCTGCTTTTCAAGTTTATCGGAGCTTTCATATGAACAATCTGATAAAGTTTGGTAAAGATCGGATGAAAAATGAAGGCCCTCTCATCTTAACAAGGCAAAATATAGCATTTTTAAAAAAATCAAGGGCCATAACTCCGCTGTTACTGCTCCGATCTGGCTGGTTAAAAATAAATTAAAAATTAAAAAAAACATGAAAAAAAAAATAATCAATAAAAAAACACACAAAAATAAAACGTATTTATAAAAAATAAAAATTAAAATTAAACGAAAAAATATAATAATAATAAAAAAAAAAGTAAAAAAATCTGGTAAAGTTTGGTAAGATGAAGGCCCTATCGTATTAACGAGGCAAACTATAACATTTTTAACTAAATCAAGGGCCATAACTCCATTGTTAAAGGTCCGATATGGCTGGTTTTCGAACTTTTCCGAGATTTCATTGATATTAACAATCTGGTACAGTTTGGTAAAGATCGGATAAAAAATCAAGGCCCTATCGTCTTAACGAGGCAAAATATAGCATTTTTAACTAATCAAGGTTTTTTTTAACTAATCAAGGGCCATAACTCCGCTGTTACTGGTCCGATCTAGATGGTTTTCGAACTTGTCCAAGTTTTCATTGACATTAATAATCAAGTAAAGTTTGGTAAAGATCGGATAAAAAATGAAGGCCCTATCGTCTTACCGAGGCAAAATATAGCATGTTTAACTAAATCAAGGGCTGTAATTCCGCTGTTACTGGTCGGATCGAGCTGGTTTTTGAAGTTGTCCGAGCTTTCATTGATATTAATTATCTGTTAAAGTTTGGTAAAGATCGGATGAAAAATGAACGCCCTATCGTCGTAACAAGGCAAAATATAGCATTTTTAACTAAATCAAGAGCCATAACTCTGCTGTTACTGGTCCGATCTGGCTGGTCTTCGAACTTACCCGAGCTTGCATTGATATAAACAATCTGTTTAAGTTTGGTAAAGATCTAATGAAAAATGAACGCCCTATTGTCTTAACAAGGCAAAATATAGCATGTTTAACTAAATCAAGGGCCATAACTCAGCTGTTACTGGTCCGATCTGGCTGATTTTCAAACTTTTCCCAGCTTTCATTGATGTTAACAAGCTGTTAAAGTTTGGTAAAGATCGGATGAAAAATGAACGCCCTATCGTTTTAACGAGGCAAAATATAGCATGTTTAACTAAATCAAGGGCCATAACTCCGCTGTTACTGGTCCGATCTGGCTGGTTTTCGAACTTGTCCGACCTTTCATTGATATTAACAATCTGTTAAAGTTTGGTAAAGATCAAATGAAAAATGAACGCCCTATTGTCTTAACGAGGCAAAATATAGCAACTAAATCAAGGGCCGTAACTCCGCTGTTACTGGTCCGATCTGGCTGGTATTCGAACTTTTTTGAGCTTTCATTGATACTAACAATCTGTTAAAGTTTGGTAAAGATCGGATGAAAAATGAAGGCCCTATCGTCTTAACGAGGTAACAGTTAACAGACGGACGGACGACGAAGGGCCAGTAGAGCTAAAAACACAACAAAACACAAGTATTTAAACACCTGCTTTTAAGTTTTATTATGTTGGTTTCATACAAAAGCTGTATTGGGAGAGCCTCATCAACTGAAACAAAACTGAATACCACCCTTTTCTCAAGCAATTGTATTATGTCTGACAGTGACTTACAGTTACATATACAAATTTTCTCCCACACCTCATAAATACAATAGGCTGGAAATAGGCCCTTAATGCAAAAATATGCTCACTTACCTGCCCATTTATTTGTACTCTTTCCTCTTTTATCATTACATGTTTTACTGAGCGGCAGAAATACGGTCTCCCAGCCCCACGTGGCATATCTCCAGCCCTTGGACTCCAGGATGAGTGTGAGCTGTGTGCCGTAGGCCATCATGAGGCAGTAAGTCACGTGATGCAGCTGACACCCGCATCCACATCCCTTACCCAGGTTACACACCATCTTTTTGGCATTAGCACAGTCTTTCGGGTTCTGAAATAGAGAATTCAAGCAAAAACTCTAAGGGACAATTCATTTTAAATTGGTCATTTTGCTACCTTTTCAATGTATTCCTAGTAGGTCAAGTTGTGTACAAACTGAATGATGTAAGCAATGTTCTTCTCATACATTATCTTGAGTTGGACTTGCAGTTGCGTTTTTGTCAACATAGAGAATGAATGAATGAATGAATGAATGAATGAATGATGTTTTACAGCACGTCGACACAAAATTAGGTCATATGCGCAAAAACTGATGAAAGATGAAGAAATGAAGTGGTAAATAAAAATTAATGTAAATATATAAAGATAAAACTATTTACAAATAAGGGATGATATGGTAGTAATATAAACTATGTAGAAGTGTAAATCAACAAATGCCCGTCAACGGGTGTATAAACAAATAAATCCATATAAGAACATATTATAATGATTTATAAAGTCTGATTATTATGATTTATATAGTCTGATTTCTTTCAGGAAATCTAAAACAAGACTAAAATCTATAGTATCAAATAACTCTTTCAAAGTATTAACATTGTACCTTTGACGCATAGGATCAAGGTCTACACATTCCAACAAGATGTGTTTGACCATTTTAATAACGGTGCATAGAGAAGAAATGACATGCTTTGACTGTAACATTTAATATGCCGTTTGGTGGCATTAAAGGCACTAATGCGCTAAATAACGGCAAAATTACACGACAAAATTGTTTATCCAAACCCTATCCAGGTGTTCAGTTCATAAAATAATGTATATATATGCCGATTAAAAGTACATGTTCATTCACGGGTACTTAAAATACCCAAGACTGACTGAATATGCGTAAAATGGATTATGAGTTGGTGTTAAACTCTTAATTCGATGTTTTTCGTTTTTGGTTTCGGATTGGCTGGTTAAAGCCATTGATATTGTGTCTATAGTTTGGATTTACAAAATATGTTATATATATAATGCGTCTTTATTAGGTTTAGAAATGGTATACACCTGTTAAAAACTTTGGTTTGCCTGTTGATAGCGGGATAGGGACTTTAAATATGTCATCAAGTTTTTTTTTGACTGACCCAATATATATAGTGCATGATCCTTTAACCTTTAAGACTTTTAATCAAAACATCTTCCTTTTAAAGGATAGCAATTTAGATTATTTTTTTTTCATTGATTTTAAAATGATAGACAGAGACTTATTCATACCTGTAAATATTCTAATGGTCTCTGTACTAAATCTCCCTCCTTCAATCTCAATTCTTCATTATTATCCACAACGTTCCTCAGTGTATATAGGTCACTCTTCAACATTCTGGAAACACAAACAGTACATGTTTTTAAAGCAATAATTACACACTATAACAAACTATAACACACACACTGTAACACACTGAAAATATATTTTTTTAAAGTCTCGTAGAATATCTCAAAGTCTCACCAAAATCGTCCCCAACACGTCAGGCTCTGAATCTGTGTAGCGAAGAAATCAGAAGCAGGTTAGGTGACCAAGGCCCATTTGTTCAATCGGTTAACTTAACCGAGCGTTAAGTCTCTCTGAATTTCCGATAAATGAATATTTCTACCAGAAATTGAGCACGTGAGAAGAAATGCAAATTAAAAACTTTTAGTAATACAAAACATAGTTTTATGAGAAAATGTACTTTGGAAGTTTACACTAACCACGGATTAAGCTAATCGATCTTTGAACAACTGGGCCCAGAGAAATGCATATTAAGCATAGAAATCACTAATGTGACATTTAAGTTTTTTTTCAATGAGTTTGTAAGAAAACTGTTGAAAACAATATAATGCTATATTTGCCCCAGAAACTTAAATAATTGAGAGTGGTACATAAAAGACACAACTTTTATACCCCATTATTGTTGCAAGTCTTCCAAAATACTGACTATCACAAGTTTGCATGCATGACCTATGTGCATGACGACGTCAAGCTTACACAGTGACCTGATTGAGTTTCAACACTTGATACATCTGTGTACATGATGTTTAACCCTTAACCCGCTAAGCACGACTATAATAGCCTTTGCGTCCATTGCAAACCCAGATCAACCTGCGAGTTACTGATCAGGGTTTACAATGTCTAGCTGCTGATCAGTCATTTCCCCCAAAACACCCCTTTGTTATATAAATGGAATGGTCTTAATTCAAAGAAAGAACTGTCCATTATATATATGTAGCGGGTTAAGGGTTAAAATAACGTCTGAACTAGAAGACAGTGATTGTATCCGAGGATTTTATGTACAGGATAGGGATATTGTGACTCTTATTGAGCGAAGTTTGTTGATACATTGAGTGAAAGGAATAATTTCATGTGACAAATCAGCAGTTGAAGTTGTTAAGGTCGGACGAATCCCTGTTTAGATAAGGTTTTTTTTATCAGTTTTGATGGAGGTGCTGATTCATCTTCAGTTTGAAAATCATCAATATGTTTACGGATTATGATTTATTTAGAGGCAATTTGAAGTATATTTCAACTTTAAATGAAAGGATTTTTAAGAAGTATAGCCTACAAGGAGCTATTTATAAACAGGTATAATGCATTTTGGAGATTTATTGGTGTTTTTAAGAGATAGGGCAGAAAGATGATCAAAGGATAGGGGGTTAATTAAGGAGTAGGGGGAAATTAGATCTTAAAATTAAGGGATGGGGGAAGATGCTCTTAAATGGCCTGTGGAAGACCCTGATACTTTTGAACTATTGAGACAAGGAAACAGTTGTAAAATCACCACTGATATGATACTAAATGGAATATACCAAGATGTTCCAGAATGTGAAGTTTAAAAAGTGTGGCTTTATGTTTATATTTGCTAAAATATGGGTTGGACAAAACGAATTGTAGTTCACTCTATGATATTTATGAACACATATTTAAAACTACAATTCAGAGAATTTCTAACATCAGAATTTGAATGGGTTCTGAGGCATTCATCCCTTTTTGGAAATCCCTTATTTTTAAAAAGGTTTAAATTCATCACAGCACTGCCATTGGTTCTAATTTTTACTTAAACAGCATAGTGTTTATTGCGTTTAATATTAAATGAGGATATATTAGAAGGCTTGTGCTCCTTAAATTGCATTTAAAAAGAACAGCTTGCGGAACGTCAGTGGTTCTACCCAGGCGCCCGCTATGCACGATATGCCTGAAGGGGCAAGCCTTCCTCCACCAATGGAAGCTGGAAAGATGCCATATGCCATATGACCTTAATTGTTGGTGCGACTATAACATCTAATTCAATTATAAAGCACATAGTGTGTGTTTTACCAGTATTAGTAAAAGGAGAAATGATTTCTGTAGTTCTTAATTGTATTTTATTATTTGTTTATTATTGCAGAACTAATTTAGTAAACTCATTACTGTTAATGTCTAGATTAGTTACTTCTCTAGATTAATGATGGTAATACCATTATTCTTCATTAACCAAGGATTGCCCTGTCTGTATTAGTAGTATAGATACTGGGGGTATAAGCACAGTTTCCTCCCTCGCGACAAACAATCAGCCGTTATCAGTTGTCTCCAGTTGCCCTTAACACAAAGATGCAAAAAACGTCAAATGACGATGGCATACTTGCTGTCAGACCCCTCGCAACTATACAAACTGCTTGATTGCCCTTCGCTTAGGAAGAACTTTACCAATACCCCTAGTATCTATTTTTTTTTTTGTAAATAACTAACCAGGCATAATTTATTTTTTTGAGTTCTTATTTAATATTTTCAATATCCTTAAATGAGACTCAACTATTGAAATCATCATTGTAACCCTTCCATTTAATCAATGCTTGTTTCTTTTTGTAATCGCGTCGTATTACTTTTTCAATCCTGAATATTTCTTGCTTTGTCTTTATCATTTCTAATTCATAAAAGCTTCCATCAATGTTTTGGTTGTTTAAATCTTTTATTTTGTATGTCACAGGATTTGTGTTTTGAATTTTATCAACAACAAATATTTCTTCATTCCAATTCGGAGTATAACCTTTCTCTAACGTTCTTTTATATTTGCTGATTCTAACATTATCTCCTATTTTAAACTTTGGCTTAATTTGATTACTTCTCATTTTTCCATACAAGTTGAAATACACCATTCCTTTATTCTTTTTATCGCTTGCTTCAGTCGGTGTCATTTTAATACTCCGATGTTTTGTGTTATTATACTTGCCAACCATTTCTTGTAACACGTCTAAATATGTGTTTGTATTGTTTGCTGTGAAATATTTCCACATTCTCTCTTTTAATGTTCTGTTAAATCGTTCAATTACTACAGCTTTTCCGAAATTAAACGTATGATACATTTCGATATTATTATCAACAAGGAACTGCTTGAATATTTTATTATAAAATTCTACTCCCTGGTCAACCCACAGCAATTTACATTGTCTTCCCATACTTATGCTTTTTTGGAACGCTTTAGTAATTTCTAAACCAGTTTTATTTGGAACCGGCACAACCCAAGCATATTTACTAAACACATCAATAACAGTAAGCAAGTATTTAGTACCTTTATTATACTTTGAAAACGATTGCATATCAACCAAGTCAGTGTTATGTCATGATTCCAATAAAAGATCATACACACATTGAGCCAATGTTATGCCATGATTCCAATAAAAGATCATACAAGCACTGAGCCAATGTTATGTCATGATTCCAATAAAAGATCATACACTCATTGAGCCAGTGTTATGCCATGATTCCAATAAAAGATCATACCCACATTGAGCCAGTGTTATGTCATGATTCCAATAAAATATCATACACACATTGAGCCAGTGTTATGTCATGATTCCATTGAAAGATCATACACCCACTGAGCCTATATTATTCCATGATTCCATTGAAAGATCATAAACACACTGAGCCAGTCACAGTCATGATACCTCCATTGAAAGTGCATACACATATTGCATCATTGTTACGACACATTTGTTTGTTTGTTTGAATGGTGTTTACGTCATTTTTAGCACATGTACGGCCATATACAGTGTTTCAAAATTACAGGTGGTAAATAACCATTGTCGATGCGCGGTGATAACAAGGGAACAAATATAACAAGACACCGGTTTATAAAGGAGAATACAATTTCAATGTAGTACGCATATTCTTATTTGGTAAAACCTATATGACATCCAATCGGTAACGGCGTTTTACTAACTGTTGGTGTTCGCTCATATGGAATTCCCGGATGATGAACAAAAAATGCCACCGAAGAAAGTTATAAAAATTGACTACTTTCAACCAAACAAAGAAATTCCAAACGTAGACTCGAACAATAACAACGATGAGAGTAAACTGAGGGTAATTCTGGAGAGAAAAAAAAGATCGTAAATTTTCAGAGCAAGTGGCTTGGTCTTTACTCTTGGGTATGTTATGTACCCGGAGAAAAGTGTGATGAGTACTTCATGTTTTGTTCAGTTTGTACTGACAATAAAAAATGAATGGTATGATCAATTTAGCAAAAGCCGTGTTTAATCTCTAGAAGTGAATATGTTGAGAAAGCTCTGCCTGTTTGGAAAAAGAACAAGAACAGAAGGTTATATACCTTAAAAGCAGTGTAAATGCCAACTAACCCCAAATCACGTGTGCGCATAGATGGAGTAGCACCAATTGTGAACACTCTAGTCTAACTATTACATTAACTTGTTTAAGATGGTGAAAGTTTGTTGTTAAAAGTAAAACAAATAAAACGTTAACTTTATGCAATGCAATTTCTGTTCTTTAAATCTGCATTTATGTCATTGGGATATTGTTATATAGATTACTTTTAACGAATTCTGCATAGAAAAAAAAACTGTGACCCACTGTTTTTAGTTTGGACCCATTGTTTCAAAATATGTGAGTCAAAGGGACTTATTAAATCCGATTTGAAAATGAATCACTGCATATATGATGGTCGTTTCTTTTGTGGTAGAGGCAGACCATTTCCCTGGGTAGAACCAGTACTTTATACCTCTAGTAATCTGTAAGAGTCAACACTTTCTCACTTGACAAGTCAAGCTCCCAGTGAGAGCCGAGAAGGTTTACAATGCAACAACATTAACCCACGGCCACAGAAGCTCTTTATGTTAAGACAAAACTTAATTGAAAGATTGATATCTCGATCCCTTCTCACCAATGCAAACCAGTTTTGAATATGTCTAACGTTATCACTCTTTTATATATTTTATTTATTCTTTTATCTAACGTATGAATAGCATGGCCCAACTGTGATCTTAACGACTAGATAAAACAAACATAAAATAAACAGCATAAAACTTAATCAAAAAAGCAGTACAATGTGAAGAACATAACAAATTGAGCAAGCATGCAATTACGTGGTCTGGCCTTAATTCCATTAAAGAGGCTCTACCTATATCTTTGTGTCCACCAATTGATATAAACTTTACTTAATTATAAAGAGGACTATGAAAAAGGTAAATGGCAATAATTTTACCCAATGTAATATGCGTTTTGCTGGGGAAAAACAGGATTGAAAAGATCGGATTTTTGAAATTGTATTCGTAATTGTTTTAGATAAGCCGATTGCGGAGATTTTCCGATCTTATTGGTTTACAATCGGAACTACCTCGTCTGATTAGCGAAGAGTTCCGATCGATTCGTTTGCTATCGGAACTGCGCCGAATAGTTTGTAATCGCATTGCGCATGTCCGAGAAAATCGTAAAAACTCGTAGTTCTCCGGCAGGAATAAACGGCTGGGCAGCATTTTATTCAAGATATTGTTTTGATCATAATTAATAATTTACAGAACTGGAATACGAACCATGTTTCTTCTTAGAATACTCATAAAATAGCTTTGTATACATATAAATGCAGTACTATTGAGTATTTAATATTTTACATTAAAAATCGCGTAGATATAGGTAGTGCCTCTTTAAGCGATGGAAAAGCTTATTTCTATTAGCAGGATATTAAAGATATTTCGACAATAAAGCATGCTTAAAAATACTTTTTACTGAAAAAAATGTGATAACCTTTTTAAAATTACCTCTTAAATGTATTAATTTTACAATATGCAAACTTTTAAAGCCGAAATTAAGGTTTATTTCATACCCCAGTCAACCCCATTTTCGCTTCTTGGAGAAGGGGTTGGATGGGGTATGAAAGTTAATACTCGGACCATGTAATGCAATTTTACAAACACTTTAACACACACGGCATGCTTCAGTAAATATGTCCTGATTAAACAAACAAAAATGTGTTACTGTCATTATTTACTTTAAAAAGTTGTTTTTAAGATTTTAAAAATAATATAGGTAATATCCCATTTCAAGGCCAAACTATTAAGTTCATCACTTTCTAGGGCAAGCAGTGATGTTAAACCCATTTGTAAGGTTTGTATGAACTTTATATCAACATCAAATGAGATGGGTTTTACATCCTGTTAACGCATCTGATTAGGTTATATTGGGACAGCAACCTCAGATAGAGATGAGACTCGAGGCTTTCTGCACTACCCTACCAAAGCCGCTGGCATCGAAATCAAATGTAACTGAACAACACATAAGAATATTAACATTTACAATAAATTAACACAAAACTGGCAGCACTCAAAACTTACAGAAAACAGGCGGCACTCAACACTTACAGAAAACAGGCAACACTAAACACAACACTTGAAGATGTAGTCATCTAAATCCTGTACTTTTATTTTTTTGGAAAACCGCTAGGGTAATAGGTTGAAAGCACTGGTATATAAGTTATATGCTCTAGAAAAGAAATAATTACACATAATTCTCTTTTCCATGGAAACATGAATTATATTAATAAGGCACCAGTAGGCCACTTTGTTGATATATTTATCAAATCTCATGAGAATTCCTTGATTTTCGAGTTACGCTCCTGAAACACCGTTTTTCTTTACAAGTTTACTTTGTTTCAATGAAAACACACACAATACCGATAATAGAAAGTCCTATTATATCAAAAGGCACCATGAAACCACTTGGTCTATAGGTGTAAATACTGATATTAGAAATTCCTATTATATCGAAAGGCACCATGAAACCACTTGGTCTATAGGTGTAAATACCGATATTAGAAAGTCCTATTATATCAAAAGTCACCATGAAACCACTTGGTGTTTAGGTGTAAATACCGATATTAGAAAGTCCTATTATATCAAAAGGCACCATGAAACCACTTGGTCTATAGGTGTAAATACCAATATTAGAAATTCCTATTATATCGAAAGGCACCATGAAACCACTAGGTCTATAGGTGTAAATACCAATATTAAAAAGTTCCATTACATCAAAAGGCACCATGAAACCACTTGGTCTATAGGTGTAAATACCAATATGAGAAAGTCCTATTATATCATAAGAGCTGTCGGCGAACAGCGCAGCTCGACTATTCGATTGTTCAGAGAATAATAAATTATATGGCCAGTTTATACCATCAGAAAACAGGGCTAAAACAATGTGGGTGTGCGGTTGGGGGGAGGGCTCGACTTGTAAGTACTTGTGAGGAAGTATCGATTCTTATGGGTTGCAGAGGTGTGCAGTACTTGTTCTACCCAGGAAAATCACACATAATCTTAAATGTGTTGAAAATGACGTAAAACACCCTACAAACAAACACAAGAGGCCCAAGAGGGCCTGTAGACTCTCTACATGTATGATGTGGTTCAAAAACATAAACATGGAAGAGGCCAACCCAAGAAACATGTTTCCTATATATAACTCTATGTAAACGTTGGGTTATCGTGGCGGCCATTTTGAATAATTTTGATTATTTGACGATAATGAAAAACAGGAAAGTTGATAGAGGCTAACCAAAGGAACATGTATATGATATTTCACAAGAATGGAATAAGTGGTTTAGGATATGTCGTTTGAAATTTCCTTAAATTTGACCTAGTTTTTGCCATTGCGGCCATCTTGGATGACTGGCGTCCGTGAAAAACACAAAGCTGAGAGGGACTATCCCAAATATCATTGTAATTAAGTTTCATCAAAATCTTCAAGCGGTTTTCAGAAGATGTAATTTTTAACCTTTTCCTATATAACTCTATGTAAATTTGGGGTTGCCGTGGCGGCCATTTTGATTATTCGACGATAACGAAAAACACAAAACTTAATAGAGGCCAACCCAAGGAACATGTATATGATATTTCACAAGAATGGAATAAGTGGTTTCGGAGGAGATGTCGTTTTAAATTTACTTCAATTTGACCTAGTTTTAACCATGGCGGCCATCTTGGATGACTGGCGGCCGCAAAAAACACAAATCTGAGAGGGACTATCCTAAATATCATTGTGCTTAAGTTTCATCAAAATCTTTCAGGCGGTTTCAGAGAAGATGTAATTTTTAACCTTTTCCTATATAACTCTTATGTAAACTTTGGGTCGGCGTGGCGGCCAATTTGATTATTCGACGATAACAAAAAACACAAACTTGATAGAGGCTAACCCAAGGTACATGTATATGATATTTCACAAGAATGGAATGAGTAGTTTCGGAGGAGATGTCGTTTGAAATGTCCTTAAATTTGACCTAGTTTTAGCCATGGCAGCCATCTTGGATGACTGGCGGCCGCGAAAAACAAAAATCTGGGAGGGACTATCCCAAATATCATTGTGATTAAGTTTCATCAAAATCCTTCAAGCGGTTTTAGAGAAGATGTAATTTTTAACTTTTCTTATATAACTCTATGTAAACTTTGAGTCGCCGTGGCGGCCATTTTGATTATTCGACGATAACGAAAAACACAAGCTTGATAGAGGCCAACCCAAGGAACATGTATATGATATTTCAGTAGAATGAAATAAGTGGTTTCGGAGATGTCGTTTGAAATTTCCTTAAATTAGACCTAGTTTTAGCCATGGCGGCCATCTTGGATGACTGGCGGCCGCGAAAAACACAAATCTGAGAGGGACTATCCCAAATATCATTGCGGTTATGTTTCATCAAAATCCTTCAAGCGGTTTGAGAGAAGATGTCATTTTTAACCTTTTCTTATATAACTCTATGTAAACTTTGAGTCGCCGTGGCGGCCATTTTGATTATTCGACGATAACGAAAAACACAAACTTGATAGAAGCCAACCCAAGAAACATGTATATGATATTTCAGTAGAATGGAATAAGTTGTTTCGGAGGAGATGTCGTTTGAACTTTCCTTAAGTTTGACCTAGTTTTAGCCATGGTGGCCATCTTGGATGACTGGCGGCCTCGAAAAACACAAATCTGAGAGGGGCCCTCCCAAGTAACATGGTGATGAAGTGTCATTAAAATCCTTCAAGCGGTTTTAGAGAAGATGTCATTTTTAACCTTTTCCTATATAAGTCTATGTAACTTTGAGTCGCCGTGGTGGCCATTTTGATTATTTGACGATAACGAAAAACACAAACTTCATAGAGGCCAACCCAAGGAACATGTATATGATATTTCAGTAGAATGGAATAAGTGGTTTCGGAGATGTCGTTTGAAATTTGACATTGTTTTAGCCATGTCGGCCATCTTGGATGACTGGCGGCCGCGAAAAACACAAATCTGAGAGGGACCCTCCCAAGTAACATTGTGATGAAGTTTAATCAAAATCCTTTAAGCGGTTTCAGAGGAGATGTCGATTTTATAAAATTGCTAACAGACGGACGGACGGACGGACGAAAAGTGATCGCATAAGCCCTCCTGGCCTTTGGCCAGTAGAGCTAAAAAAACAAACGAAAAATAATAACGAACTGAAAACAGGAAGCACCCAACACTGATCAAGAGCTACCTGTTTTAAAGCTACCACCACCAATAGCCATTTCATAACTCAATGAATTCTTACTGGCACTCTTTTTCGACAGCTGTTTGAGATCATTTTGTTATACCAGCCGGTTCTGTATTGTGTCCACGTTACCATGGTATTCCATCACGCCAGCATTTACTTTGATATTTCTGAAATGTTGGAGATTATATAGTTATATTTCGAGTAAAGGAAAAAACTAATCTTAGTAAATGCTTAATGTTTTAAAAACCAATGTGTCAGCCCAAATAGCAGTTTTTAAGATGACAATATTCTCCAAAATAAATTATTGTTTTAAAATTCAAAACTTTTTTCTTCATAAGAGTTTAGACATTGTGACAAGCTGGTGTTTGTGGACTTCAAAATGGGGTGATTGACCTTTAATTTAATGCTACAGACTATCATAATGTTTTTACAAACACAAATGGCATATTTTCCGCAAACACCAATGGCATATATATACACATGAAATCTCACTTTTACAACCTACAAATTGCAGAACCTCACTATCAAATAAGGTAAACCAAGATGCGATACTAAACAATCATGTATATAACTATCTGAACAGTTCTCAAAATGAAGTTAAAGGCAATAACAAGTCAGAGCAATCAGTAACAGTGCTTAGTTTAAACTTATTTATTTAACATTGATTGTAACGAAAGCTCTATGAACTTATTTTAGTCACTATCGAAGTCTACCTGGGTAGAACCAGTACTACGCAAATGCAAATAAAGTGTCTTGCTCAGGGACACAGAACATAATTATGGTCATGCCAGAGATCGAACCGATGTTTTTTCGATCCTGGGTCCAATGCCCTTCCACTAGACCACAGCGCTCCATGTTGGGTCTATTCAAAATCAGTCAAGTTCAAAACTAAAGACCTTTAAAATGAAGGAAAGCCTAAAAACCAATAAACAATCTGTATGATTCCAGTCGTAATTCTTCTCGACAATACTTTTGCAAATGTCTTTACGGCTTGTTTTATTAACGCAATTTATTTTGCGAATTTTCTCAAAAGCCCTTCTTCACACTTTATATCACGTTAATGGACAAGTTACAATTTATCAGGCAGCGCCATGAGAACTGAGAACGTAGAAATACTTAAAAAGACATACTGCAACCATTACAAGAATAATCTGTCATCCTTTTATCACTAATCAGGGGGATTCTGGGCACTCAGGAAATATCATTAATCATTAATTAATCAATTTTGATGCACACTATGGGAGTAATCATCGTTCCAGATTATGCCTCAATATTGAAATTAGAGTTTAAAATCAAATAAAGAAATAAAAAAAACTCCAAAACAAAATTAAACTTGAAATTAAAATTGATGCAGAGGAAATAATTATTCAACAGGGTTAACTTTAAAAATCATCTCCTCCCATGGGGAACATATTAATGTCATTTAATTCCTATGTAACTTATTACTCACGTTTGTCTTACTGTATTGGTCCCTTCAATTGGATTATTCCTAGATTTTGTATTAAAAAGTGTGTAAGAGCAGAAATAATATACAAATGAAAAACTCAATATCCACAAGAAATCCGTGGATTCACATGTCTGGCCTAACGGGGACTTAAAAATAAAAAGGTCCATGATGCTTAAATGAAAGTTTGGAAACATTTTAATAACTAAAAACAATCGAGTTTGCCGTTTGCTGAGATGACATTTAAGTGCATTTGTTTAAAAACAAAATGCCATTCTATTAAAAACAAAAGGCCCAAGAGGGCCTGTGGATGTTCTACTGGCTAAAACGGCTCTTATATCAATGGTTGTCCCATCAGTAGTTTTTTTAAAACATTGCAAAAACAACAGGGCTAGGATGGCCTTCGATCGCTCACCTGGTAATCATGGGCAATAAGTCTGCTGTGTCTAGTCTGGCATGGACATTTTTTAATTTGTCCCACTTTCTTCTATGAATGAAATTTCATAAAAATGGGTGGGGGGTGGGGAGGGGGGTGTTATATTAACATTCTAAACAAATCTGGTAAAGATCAGATAAAAAATGAAATAAATACAGATTTAACAAAGGAAAATACAATATAACATTTTCAACAAATCAAGGGCCATAACCTGTCGTTACTAACTAGATCTAGCTGGTTTTCTAACTTGTCCAAAATTTCATTGATATACCATGCTTTGCACAATTAGACATCATACTAAGGCTTCCTGCCAAATTTTGTAGAAATCCAACAAGCCGTTTAGGAGTAGCGCCGACAAGAAAGTTAAAGTAAAAATGTCAAAGTTCCATAACTCCGTCATAAATCAGCAAACTGGAACAAAGGCGTGATATGCACAATTAAACATCTTACCGATGCTCCCTGCCAAGTTTCGTCGAAATCCAACAAGGCGTTTAGGAGGAGTAGCCCCGACAAGAAGTTTAAAAATAAATAAATGTAAAGGGGCCGTAACTCCATCAAAAATCAACGAATCGGGAAAAAATGCAACAGGCACAGCAATGCTCCTGCTAACACGGCGTTAACACCAAAAAAAAATAAATAATAATAATAATGAAATAAATCAAAGGACTGAAGGTCCTGAGAGTCGTCAAGATTGAACAGTGTGTCTACTTGGTGAGGTTAAAGGTTATGTTAAATTTTACAGGTGTGGCGTATTAAAATGAAATGTTGATGCTTTGAACATGAGATTTTTTTTGTACTGAAAAATGCTTGGGACGGAATTATTTTTTTGCAACCGTGTCGGTTTGGGTTTTCGAGTGTATGTCAGTGCTCCCAGGGCTTGTTGCTTCTGAAAATGGACAGGCCCTGATTTAAAATGGACAGGCCCGATTTAAAATGGAAATGTCCAATATTTTTTTCTTATTGGAAATTAGTCTTTATTCGCTTTTATACCACACATTTGTTACATATGTAGTAATCAAACTCAGAACCTCCTGACTATATTTTTCTTTTTGCTACCACTTTATGCTCCTAGTCAGTGGACGTATTTACTACTTTGTTTCAAATAAGTTAGAATAGAATATTACATAGTAATTTATAACCGATGCAAAGGAGAGTACTAGCACTTTTTGCAAACGATAATAATCAGAGCCGACTTGGTGAAACTGGAGCCAAGTTTTTAATGAGGTTTTATTAGACTATCAGGGCCTCCTGTGGCTATATTTTCCTTTTTGTCACCACTTTCTACAAGTTAAAGAATTAGGAGCCTAGACTAGAAAGCATTTAAAAGTATGATTCCAGGAACTCCTTACACCTTACATAATGAATAGAATATACTTTATATCTGTATCTATACATATATTTTTTTTTCCACCAACATGTATTTGTAAAGGACAGTTTTTCTTATTTGATTATGTAAAAAAATAATAAAAAAAATAATTGTTTTTATCCGAAATAATGTACCATCCGAACTACTATGACACCGCTGTTTTCACAAACATTCAATCGAAATACCATCAATTACGAATTTTTTTCATGCATTAATGTGTTTTGAATGCCAAAAATGGTATTTTTTATCAAAGAGGAAAGAAAACACAACGCTAATAGCAGGATAATGTAGTTTTATGTCAATAAGTGTCGATCTCAAAGTTGTCACAAAATGTCTGCAAAGATTGCCGTGTGTCCCTTTAAACTATTTGATTTGTTTACCTTGGTACTAGAGAACTGAGCACTTCTTAACAAATTCTTTTCATCAACTTGTGTATTTATTTGTAGCAGATGCCATACTATTTCTCAAAGTACGAGACACAATAACTACAATATTTACGGACATTTAGTTCCCAATTTGTTATCTGTGTCACACATGTCATGAGCGGCACATCCGGGTAACTACGCTATTGATTCCATTCATAATATATATGCGTGTATTATTGCGCATAGTATTTCAGTTCCTTTTTCAAAAAAGACAAGTATATACTGTATACAATGACAATTATTCACAATCAGTAGTTATATTATTCGGAATATATAACGTTCATGACAGTCACCTTATGAAATTAAGTTATACTTGAGGCAGTTAAAGGAACTACATTCTCGAAGTGTGTAAAGCTCCCAATCCGTTTTTTGGTGTATTAATGCGCATAATATTTCGGTAAACCTACAAAAAAGACACGTTTATACTGTATACAATTACAATTATTTCATTATTTAACAATCAGTAGTTATATTACTCGGTATACATAACGTTCACGTCAGTCACCTTATCAATTTAAGTTGTATTTGAGGCAGTTAAAGGGGATTACATTGCCGACAGAGGTAAAAATTGCACTATATACATACACGATTCCAAAGAGCCAGCCATGCTCACGCATGGCGACTCAAAAAATAAAACAAAGAAAAAAAATAAAAAAATAAATATAACAAAAATAAATAAAACATTAAAAAAATAAAAAATATAAAAATAAATATATATCTATTAAAAAAAAGAATTAAAAAAACAACAAAAATATACTAACAATAAAAAAAAGGCAAAACATCTGGTAAAGTTTGGTAAAGATCAGATGGAAAATGAAAGCCCTATCATATTAACGAGGCAAAATATAGCATTTTTAACTAAATCAAGGGCCATAACTCCGCTGTTATTGGTCCGATCTGGCTGGTTTTCGAACTTGTGCGAGCTTTCATTGATATTAACAATCTGGTAAAGTTTGGTAAAGATCGGTAGAAAAATGAAGGCCTTTGGCCAGTAGAGCTAAAAATCATCAGCTCCAAAAAGTAGGACTACCGAAGACACAACTATGTCAAAATAGAATATGTTTTCTTTCAAAGATTAAGCTATAAATTAGGTTTAAAACATCTAGTGCATAATTCTAGTTCATGAAAAAGTGATGTAAATGTAACAATTAAAGTTATCTGCCCTTTGCCTGCATGGTGAAGGGCACATCTACATTTGCTTTGTCCCGTTGCAATGTACCACTCAAGACACAACTATAAGCAAAGTTTGAAAGTTTGTGAAAAAGTGACCTAAACGCCAAAGTTGAAGGTAAAAATTACAAGGTTATCTGCCCTTGCTTGGAGAGTCAAGGTCACTTCCACATTTGCTTTGTCACGTTGCGATGTACCACTCAAGATAAAACTATAAGCAAAGTTTTAAAGGTCTCGTGCATACAGTTTGTGAAAAAGTGACCTAAACGCAAAAGTTGAACCTAAAAATTATTAAGTTATCTGCCCTTTGCTTGGAGGGTCAAGGTCACTTCCACATTTGCTTTGTCACGTTGCCATGTACCACCCATATAAGCAAAGTTTGAAAGGTCTAGTGCATACAGTTTGTGAAAAAGTGACCTAAATGCAACAGTTGAACCTAAAAATTAGTAAGTTATCTGCCGTTTGCTTGAAGGGTCAAGGTCACTTCCACATTTGCTTTGTCACGTTGCGATGTACCACCCATGATACAACTATAAGCAAAGTTTGAAAGGTCTAGTGCATACAGTTTGTGAGTAAATGACCTAAACGCAAAACTTGAATGTTGACGCCGCCTTCGCCGCCACCGCCGGAAAAGCTACACCTGTCTCTTTTTTTCTTCGAAAAGGCGAGACAATAATAGGCAATTTAAGTTTATAATTCATATTATTTTAATACAGAATACATAAGATTTGATTCAGCAGTGCATTCTGCTTAAACTCACTATTTTGCTTACAATTGGACGTCAAATTACCCCACCCACTACTTACACATTTTATATGCGTTTAGTTTAGTCAATGTTTGTTACATTATGTATATACTATTGTAAGAATCAGTAATTCAAAACCTTTCTACGACGATATAAATATTTTATCATGAATTAGAGATTGTTTTGAAAGATTAATGAAATTATGTACTATGCAACGTTCATGCCTTTGCTGGCGAATATTAGTTCAGCAAGTCTGAAACGTGGATACACATTGAACGGAAAGTGTAAGCATTTTCTCAAAATAATTGTAACATCAATATTATTTATTTTTTCTGGAATATACATATGTTGTACAAACACACAAACAGTCCAACGGATTCTAGATAAGGGAAATCTTTCTATAACATTAATCCATTTTAGGTGTATGCGTTGTTTCAATACTTATTATGATTATGACATTTTGATTATGTATTACATATAAAGACGTAATAGCTACTCTTGCAAACACAAAGTCCAATTAGATGTTTTTAATTTTAATGCTTTTTATTAGCAATTATGTCTATTTTAACGATTTTTAACACCATTTTGAATTACCCCAACCACATAAATCACAATAAAAAATTCTGCCTAGGAAATGTACAGCTATTGTCTGCATCACAGGCAGACGGCGCGTACCCTACCCCGCCCACAACCTACCCCCCTCTACTACCCCCCCCCCCCCCCCACCCACTCGCTCTACTACCCCCCTTCCCATCTGTTTCTCTACTACCCCCAATACAAATGTTTTCAATGACATACTGTAAACTGTTCTACTTGGTTTTCCATGTAAAAAAAAAAATCTGACTCTTTAATAAAAACAACTATAGACCTCGCTTAAAACCTTACTGTGCTTTTATTTTTGGTCAATTCATCGTCATTTCGATTCGAATCAATCAGGTACATATTATAACAAATACTCACAACACTGATTTCTTCAATGTGTCCTTTATATTGCATCAGCGAAACGTCAAAGTCGTTTGAAAGCAGGTCGACTATGATATGACCTAACCAATGCATTTTATATGTACATGGTACGGTATTGGGAAATATGTTTCTTCGACGACTCCCGCATAAAAATGCAACGTGATCGTTGAAAGAAACCCGTTTAACAACACTCACCGGTACGAAGAACTTCCAGGAGTAATCACAGACGCTGCAATCGAGTTCTTTCACAAACGGTTATTTGTTTATCGTTACGATTCGCCATGTTGAAAATAAGTCACCCGGACTGGTCCAGTCTCTTTTCCGGTCGCCTTGTACCCAGCTTCATATCGTCAGTATAAAGGTAACAAGGAAACCAGTAATTTAATTCAACATGGCGAATCGTAACGGTAAACAAATGACCGTTTCTGAAAGAATTCGATTGCAGCGTCTGTGATTACTCCTGGAAGTTCTTTGTACCGGTGAGTGTTGTTAAACGGTTTTCTTTCAACGATCACATTGCATTTTTATGCGGGAGTCGTCGAAGAAACATATTTCCCTATACCGTACCATGTACATAGAAAATGCATTGGTTAGGTCATATCGTAGTCGACCTGCTTTCAAACGACTTTGACGTTTCGCTGATGCGATATAACAGTAGGAACGCCACGGACCTATAACATATCAGTTCTGTTCGCATTTTAACTCCGCGAACATGGACTATTTCTTTGTATTTTACGGACTATTTTACGAATTTTCAATTAAAACAGACGCCATTTTTTTACACCCGAAATTGGGCGCGCTACCTCGGCGAGCACTACGGGTACCTATGGAGTCTAACAACACGCGTACAGTGTTTCATACCGTAGATTATGTAAAAACTAATACCTTACCGGACGAAATAACGTCCCATTATGTGTCAACACGATGCAGTGTTGGTGACTGACAGGTCACCGTGACATAAAAAAGGATAAAAATATCGGACAGGGAAAGCAGCATTCAAGGACGACAGTCAACCACAAAACACAAAAACAAACACGCAAACAGACAAACAAAAAGACAAAAGTAATAAAAAATGCAAACGACATCACAAACACAAAAGGGTTGACAATAGGGCTACCGCCTTGGAACGGTCAGTGGCAAAGTAGGCCACTGGGGTTTAAACCGGTTCTAGGGTGCACCAAACCTCATACTTACCCCACTGTCATCCCATTAAAACAGGACAGTGTAAATAAAGAAATCCCCGCCATGATCTAATCTCTAACCAACAAGGCAGCATCAATAGGCAATATAAGTAAAACACAAATATGCTCGTGTAAATATAATACAAAAAAACACAATAGCCTAGAAAGCCACAATGAGGGTACTCAATGACTTTGCAGAAGCCAGAGCAGTAAGAGAATAAACCATTAAGGGCACGACAAGAAAGATCATGGACAAACATCAAACGCCACCGTCCCAATGGGCTTTAGGTAGGCGTCATCACAGGGTCCACAGCCTGTCCGGTGATCGTACAATTAAAGAGGAAAGCATAGTGGCGAACTGTAAAAGGGTCCACCACCAAGCATGCAGTACGTTGCAAAATGATAGGGTCATAACCTCTTTTGATAAACTTTTACTTGACACGTGAAATTGACATGTTGGTCAAATTGGATTTGGGATAACTGTCTGCTGCTAGATGTCCATGATCAAGGTATTTGTTTTATCATTAAAATGTGTTTGTTAATAAACAGTACACACCACTTTTAGATCGTACATATTAAGACATAAGCCAAATATAGTGACTAAAAAAGTGGCGTATACTGTATAATAGAAAGTTTATATTTTTCGTGTACTCCGATCTTTCCAGTAACTGGATGTACTGTAAACTGTAGAACGTTTCGTGGAATAAAACAATTACTAGTAGAAATGCTATCAGTGTCCCCCGCACCCCGCCCACCCAAGTACGGTTGATGTGGGGAGGATGGGGGTGGGTAGATGGAGCTTAAAAACCGAAAACAAGGAGGGGGTAAGGAAACTAGAAACCCCCTCCACCCCAACCCCTCAGATTCATGAATGTAAATTGTTAGCGTTGTCTCTTTATCGTTATGTTATCCCCATTTTCTCGCACATTCGTCAATACATACTCGATACAACTACCATCGAAATAATGTAAACAGCCATTGACATGTCAGATTAATATTTATGTACAGTAACATAGATCTACATACACATATGTGTACATATATATCCATGACAGTTAGGAGTAGAGTTTTGAGTTTTCCATTATAAATATGTTACATTATGTATAACAAAGGATAAACTCTGTCTGTTTGATCATTGACATTGGATTGATGTTGTTTTTTCAGAGAGGTCTCAAATGTGAATCGTGCCCTTGAGCAATTCTAAGTGAATTGATACTGACGACTTCAGAATGTCAAGCCGAGTTTAATGCCATTGGATTATTTTGAGGTGGGAGCCCTTTTAAAAAATGTTTACACTTGTGTAGTTCTTTAAATGGAGCTTGTGTTATGCTTGCACGGTGCTGTTCAAAGTTACAGTAAAAAATGTTTTCGGTGATAATGCAGCGTGATTGTGATATGAGCTCGTGTAAACTACATGTACTGGATACATGCGAAAACAAGTTGTGTTAAAGGGACACAAGGCAATCTTTTTTTTTTTAAACTTGTGGAGTTTCGGTCAATTTTTCTGCATAATTTGCATTAGGGATCATTAATAGTATTTATTAGAATAGTTCAGAACTGTTGATAACAGTGCACCAATAATATAGTTAAGTATATGATAGAATAACGAAAACAAAATGAAACACTTTTATTTAATTTTAATGCAAGCAGGTTTAAATTTAAAATGTTACCAGGTTAACAAATGGAGATGCTAATGTTAATGCTTGATAAATACTTCAAGAGTGCCGTGTGTCCCTTTAACATGAACTAATTACAATATTATTATGGTCTATGTGATGGGTCCCCAATTTATTAAAGGGACACAGAGCAAATTTTTCAATCTTGTGTCTGTTTTACACATTTTCACATCAGAACAGACCACATCTACAAAAGTGTCTTCTCAACTGCCCTATTTAATCGTGTTTTATTACTTAAACTAGCGGCATCACCAGGTTTTGAGATAGAAAATAAATAGTTGTATATTAATGTTTTCTCCCCATGTAAAATGACCTTACTAAGTCATTAAAGTAAAATATTCTATCAACAAAACGTGTAAAATTTAACAATTTTAGATTTTTGGCAAGAGTTGTATTTTATTCCCCTTCTAGTAAAAATGGCTTATAGAGCATTGCACCATCTGTCAGATTTAACTTTCCTTATAATAGATTCTTGCTGTAGTACTGTTGGGTGAAAAATACATTAAAATTGTTCTGTAATCATGTCAGGTCAATCAAATACTCGTATGATACACAATATAATATGTATTGACCCTTTATTTGATGTGCCATTTACTCAGTTTTGGTCAAGGGACGTTTATAGCATATCGGCTTTGAATCTTCAAGTCTTACTGGCGCTACTGGTTTACTTCGATGTATACTGCTAGCCGTCAAACTGTCCCATTCCCCTTAACATGCCCTAGCTCTCCCTAGCAACACCTGATTCAAATTGAATACTGTACGCGACTTATTTTTACTTTTTATTTTCTTTCAGGCTGCACGTCATGTGGAAGAAGACTCCATGTACACCACTGGCCAGAGTCAATGCTGAAGTTTATGTTCGCTTAATTATTTGCTTAATAAAGTATACATATGAACTAAAATATTGTCTTTATAAATATGTCTTCCACCACAATGTGGTAGGTGAGACAGATTATATTTGGCTTTTCCGTTCGTCCGTCACAAATCTTATCTGCGTTATTTGTTGGATTTTTACGAAACTTTGTAAGAAGCATCAGTATGTGCATATCAAATATTGAAGGTCAAGTGCGCCGTGACCCAATAATGATCATGAAAACCCTTGTCTGCACTGTGCACTTCCCCAGAAGCAAATCTCATCAAAATTCATGGTTTGAGTGCATATGGTGAGAGAATGATGCCTTTTGATTTTGATGTCATTAGGTCAAAGATCATTGTCACCGTAACATGATAATGTAAAATGTTGTAAACTGTAAGTCAAATATCATGAACTTAATGGATGGATTGCTTCTGGCGAGAGTGTGATCCTTTTGATTGTGAGTGGGTCAACGGTCAAGGTCACAGACCGGATAATGTCCGTAATGAAACTCTTTTTTACTTTCTCCAAAGCTAATTTCATAAAACGTCATACTTTGCCTTTGGTGAATAATCCCTGTTTATTTTGAAGTCAGTAGTTGAAAGGTCCGTTACCATGACCGGAAAATGAAAAGTCTTGTCCACACAGTTTTTCCTTTTACCTAAAGCAAATTTCATTAAACTTCATTGGTGGACAGTGGAAAGAGGATGATCCGTTTGATTTTTAGGTCAAAAGTCAAGTTCCTGCTGACATCCATTATCAAACATTTATAAACAAGGATAAGCATATGGTACAACACACATATATGCCCTATAAAGATAACAGACCCGCACCTTTCGGATTCACGCGTACAGTGTTTCACAACACCACAAACCATTGACACAACTTCATGTCCACATATTTATGTTATGCAATCTTCGAGTTTACACAAAATCATGTTTGTTACTGACAGTAGCATGTCTGTTACTCGTCAGTCATTTACTCGAGTCGCCCACTCAGTTTCAAACGAACAGTTAAAAGAATATACTTCTTTCTGCCTGTTAAACTTATATTAGTTTATCGCTTTTTCTGATTTCGAAAATTAACTCTGAAACGTATCATGATTTCATTTTCCGATATACCGTTGCAACATTGTAAAATAAATTGGGCACTCTGACATTAACCCAAAGCATGTATAGATCAAAAAATTAGTGTAAAATACATAGACACATACGGGGCGGGGGGTTGAAAGAACTTGCCTCCGTTTTTTTTTTTATATTTTACATATCTACAGAGGAAAAATGTTTTTACGCGTACATGCTTTTTTCTGTTCTAAAATGATGAAATAAATCGAATTTGATTAACACTGCGCATTCGCAGCTATATACAACTTAATCAATACGGTATAGAGGGTGGTGGGGGTGGCATGAAGGGCGGGGTTGCAGGGATACTACCGTAATGGTGTCCTTGAAAAAAACTGCGAACATTCTACTCTAATAATTCATTAAATACAGAACAATGTTGAAATCAATATATCTCTTAAAAAGGATTTCACAATGTCATGGTTTTATATCCTGCGTGTACATTAACTTCGAAAGGCGATTGTTCATATTTTAGCGAACACGGTGTACTTTGTTAATTTTGGGGAAAAAAAAGTACTTTTTTCTGATTGACTTTAAATTTTGGTTTTTAATAGTAGACATGTCAATGAACACTTTCAAGAAAAAAATTCATTCTCGTTGTTAAAACTTCATTTTTTTGCAATTTTTTCGGATTCAGAAATTTAGCACTGCAATATATATTTTCACCATCCTCATTTCCTTTCCCGACGTACCGTTGCAATTTGGTTTGTTAAAACCTATTCCGAGCACTCCGGCATAAACCAAAAGCATGTATAGATCAGAAATTTAATCTGAAATGCATGGATACATACATTGGACATATATGTATTGAAATAATGGAATTATTTCATTTTTTGTGTACCCAGTCGCTTCTGTAAATGTATATGCGTTATGCCGTCTTTGAGTCCGTGGGTCATGTTAGTTAATTTTGGGGAAAAAAAAGTACTTGTCTCCGATTTCAATAAAATTTTGCATATGGACAGAGGAAAGATTTATCTATGCGTACATGCATTTGTTTTTATTCTCGCTTCTAAAATGACGAAATAAATCGATTTTGATTTAAAAGCGCATTGTTGGCAATTTAAACCTTAAAACAACCTAAATTCATCCCTTGGAAAAATACCTTTCACTATTAATGGGAATTACACGAAGTGTACACCAATTATGTTCGAACAATGTAGTTTGTGAATATTATTAC